>PVJA010006540.1:0-72673 GCA_004027025.1 Myocastor coypus
ATGCTCAAATCCTGTGCCTATTTTCCAGATTGGTTATTTGTAGGGTTTTAACAGTTGTTTATGTATCTAGTAAAATTACATTTTATTATTCATAAATTCTGTGGAGTCACCAGGATCCCTAAACTGTACATTTTTAATATAATGTTAAATCCTAAGCAACAGCATTCCCTGGTTCTTTTTATTTTCTTTACTCACAAAAGAGGAAGTGAGGCTCAGAAGCGCCCAGGAACCTCTGGCTGCTCCACCCACTGGTCCCCCCAGTGCTGGAGTCCATGCTCACCTTGTGGTCCCCAGAGGAGCTGCGCTGCCCCGCCCCTGATGGGCTCCATCCAGTTACCCCTGCGGGAGAGCTGAGACAGAAAGCTATCAGCTATCCTCCTGCTTTAGTCTCTGCTGGGAACAGCTGCCTCTTGTCTGCTGTTCTGT
Source organism: Myocastor coypus (assembly GCA_004027025.1). Taxonomy (NCBI): domain Eukaryota; kingdom Metazoa; phylum Chordata; class Mammalia; order Rodentia; family Myocastoridae; genus Myocastor; species Myocastor coypus. Next base: position 427 of record PVJA010006540.1, read on the forward strand.
TCAGGTCTGCACATTACCAGGGAAATCTCTGAGTGTTGGTGTTGACATTCTGAATTAATGCTAGCATGTAGCTCAGTTCACAAAGGTAATGAGGATTGCAACTATTTTCCTTGAGTTAGTTGTCTTCACTTTCTCAGTGGCGCCCTTAGAAGCACAACAGCTCTAAAGGTTGAGAAAGTCCAACTTCTCTGATTTTTTTTTTTTTTTCTTTTGTTGATGGAGCTTTTGGTATCATCTAAACGGCTTTGCCTCACTGAAGGTCACCAATATCTATTCCTATGTGAGTTCTAAGATTTCACAGCTTTACTTATATTCATGTCTACATGGCGTTTTCAATTAACTTGTGGGTATAGTGTGGGAAAGGGTCCAGTTCTGGTGTTTCCATGCAGGTACCCAGCTTTTCGGTACTGTTTTTGAAAACCCATTTTACTCCTGTTGAACTGTTTTGACATTCTGTAGATCATAAACATTCATTTTTTAATATTCTCAATTCAGTTCCACTGATTTGTATTTTATTTGTGTACTTACTAATTAATTTGGTACAGAATGACCCATGCTGTGCACTTGCCAGGCAAGTGCTTAAACTGCTGAGCTGTCTCCCTAACCTTTATCTGTATTTCTTTTCTCAGGCTGAGTTTCCTTAATTTAGCTTTGTAGTAAGTTTTGAATTTGAAAGTGTGAGCCCTATGTTGTTCTTTGTATGTATATTTATTATTTATTTAGTATTTTAGGGAAGGGTCTACAGGGTGTTCAGGGCCTCACTCCTGTGACCTGCCTGTTTACAGCCTTCCAAGTGCTGGGATTACAGACTTGCTCCACCATGCCCAGTCTCAACTGCTGTCTCAGTGCACCCCAGGGACAGGGTTGGCACAGCAGGCCCAAGGATCCAACCCCTTGCCCCTCTGCCTACTTGTAGGCACTTTAATCCACTGAGGTATTTGGCCAGCCCTTAAGTCTTTTTTTTTTTTTTTTTTTTGTCTTTTTTTTTTGAGACAGGGTCTTGCTATGCAGTTCAGGTTGGTCTTGAGCTCACTTTTGTAGCCCAGGCTGGTCTTGAACTCACACCAATCCTCCTACCTCAGCCTCCCAAGTGTTGGGATTACAGGCATGCACCACCATGCCCGGCTTAGCCCTTAAGTCTTGTTAATCTTTTTCCATGTTTCAGTTATAAGATAGTGAAACTATTAGGCTAATCAGAGAATCATAATGCTCACCAAATTAAAGTCTTAGAGTCTGATGCAATTCTCTGTTTATAATGTCTTTTTGTGACTGAAATTTCTGCACAGCTGTGCTAATTTAATTATCTATTTTCCTTCTGGTTTATTCTGCTTATGTTACAGGGAACTGAGTCCAGGGTGTGCACATGTAAAGCAAACACTATTCTAATGAGCTACATGTACAGCATTTTTAAAAGGTTTTACTTTGAGACAGAGTGTTGCTGAGTTCCCCAAGCTGGCCTTCACCTGTGGTCCTCCTGCCTCAGCCGATGGAGTAACTACGCTGACAGGCATGTGCTAGCGTGACTGGCCCTATCAGTTTTGTGGCTACTAGAACAGTATTGTGAAATAATCACTCTGACTTCACAGTTCTGTTAAACTTAATGATTACATTATTCAAAGTGTGTTCTTGGTCATTTTCCTGTCTGTTTAGGTAGGTGGAGAGTTCTCGAACATTGTTATACCCCAGATGAAGGACTTTGGAAGAATTGCGATCTGCGGGGCCATCTCTGTGTATAACTGCACCGGCCCTCTTCCCCCAGGTAACAAGTTCATACAGAGGATCACAGATGTAGGGAGACTGGATAAGGGAATACTCACACACATTGCACAGGCCAGTAGCTGCCAGCATATATGAAACTCTTCCTGATATTCTCAACGAACAATAATGAAATAGCATTTGTTAAAATAAAAGTATGATTTCATATATTTTCTATTAAATCTGCTTGAGTGACATTTCAGTACTAAAAGTAGCAGGATCAACAAGTGTGGAACAAATAGTTATAGTTATTTAAAGTTGTGCTTAGCTATTATATTTTTTGAAGTTAAGAAAAGACAGCCGAAATTTCATTTACAGATATGATAATAGTCTTATAGCTAAAGGTGTGGGCTGGGTGGAAAGCATCTTGATACAGGGGAAGGGAAAGGCACCTGCCCTGTTCTTCACAATCTTGGGCAGCATGTCCAGGAGTGGTCAGTTACTTCTGGAAGCCCTGGTTTCTCTACTTGAAAGAGCCTGACATAGTATTGTTGATGTCTTTTTTGAGAGCAAAACAGCAGATGTAGCAGTAAAATTAGTGGAACTGTCCTAGTAGTGGGATAAATAAGGATTTATGGGAGTCAGAGTCAAGACAGAATTTCCTCTGCTTAAAATGGAATGGACAAGGTCAGCTCATATCCCCTTGACCTATCTGAGTGGATGAACTTCCAAACAATAACTGCTAAAAACACTAGGTCAAGAAGTTCCTGTAAGCAAAATAATTGTCTATACCTCATTAGACTGTGGTTAATTAAGAAAATGCATCTTGGGTCTTTGCTTGACTTACTGAAACATGATTTGCTATGGTTCTAGCTTAGCATCAATTAAAAAATACAGAAGGAAAAACTCCCTAACAATGATTGCCAAATGGATCTGACTTTCCTTCTTGGAGAAGCTCATTTCTTTGATTTTTCATAGTTCAGCCCCTTCCACTGTAAGCTCAGCTGTTTTCATGTGGTTAATTAGGGTGACTATGAGCGTTCATTCTTGTTGGTCAAGTCTGGTAAAAAATGAGTAACCCACTGATTGATGTTTGCCTTAATCCTGATTGTAATACAGAAGATTTCTTTTTATTGTTCTTTCCCCATTTCTGAGACCACAGGTAGATATGTATTTGTATTACAGCAGAGAATATTTAGAGCAAAAAATGACCTTGTTTGAAGAATTCAAAACACTGACTTGTTTTATTTATTTATTTATTATTTTTTAACACTGGCTTTTTTGTTTATTTTTGGTACTGGGGATTGAATTTAGGACATTGCACTTACCAAGCAGGCTTTTATGCTACTGAGCTATATTCCTGACCCAGAACACTGGTCTTTAGTTTTGATTGTATTGCTAATGGGATTTAAGGGTTTTCTGCTTGTTTATCTTCCATACCATAAAATGAGGCCTATACATGGTGTTTCATCAGGGCTGGAGAGATAGCTTAGCAGTCTCACTGCCGGCCTCGAAGGTACAAGGACCTGGGTTCCATCCCTCGAACTGCATGTCATACCAGCCCCAAACCCTGGGTGTGCTGTGGTGGGCCACACCTGTAATCCCAGCATGTGGGAGGGTGAGACAAGAGGCTCACTATGAATCTGAGCTGTGTCATGAGACCCTGTATCACATAAATAAATAAGGGTCAGTAGGGGCTAGGCAGGATGGCTCAGTGGTCTAAAGCACCTGCTTAGGAAAGTTTGGGCAGCTGCAGGGACAGGATTCGATCCCCGGCACCACATGCTGCGCCAGCCCTGCCCTCAGGGCAGGCTGAGCCGGCCATAAAAATAAATAAACAAACAAAAGTTCTAAAACAAGAAAATAATAATAATAATAATAATAATAATAATAATAATAATAATAATAAGGGCCAGCAGATTAAAGCACCTCTAAGCAGGCAGAGGCCAGGATTTGAACCCCAGGCCTGCTATGAACATCTTACCCCCAGGACACACTGAGATGGCAAGTAAGACTGGGCATGGTGGCCTGTGCCTGTAATCCGAGATCTCTTGAGGCTGTAAACAGGCAGATCACTACAAGTGTGATCTGGTAGTGACCCTGAACACCCTGTAGACCCTTCCCTAAAATACAAAAACGAAAAAGAAAAAAAAAAAAGGAAAAAAATAGAAAGATCAAATAAATAAATTAAATGCATAAGTAAATAAATGATTTAAAGAAAACAAAAAAAGAGACCACACTGGCGTTGGAGTTATCCATGCAGTTCTTTGCTGGTACTGCTTTTTGACCTCTGTGAGTGTGGAGAACAAGAGGCAACTTCGGCATAAGAGAGTAGGAAGTGGGGTTTAGAAGGCACAACCGGCAGCCGAGAAAGAAACAAGGACAACCAAGAAATGGAGGTAAAGTACATTATGCTCAACTCAAGCAGAAATCCTGTTGGTGTCTTCCAAAGAAACACATTCACAAAGCAAAAAGCTCAACTTTCTACTGATGCTGTCTTCAAAATAAGGAGTAGATTTGATGCAGGGTACCTGTCCTCCAAGGAAAAGAAAACAAGAAAAAATGAAAAACATCATCAAAGTAGAGAGGGGAAACTTCGTGCTTGAGTAATGCTAGTCATTTAGGATGCTGAGGATAATTTCCATGAGGTGTCTTGGCCTTCTCTGGCTCTGATCCTCCTCAGGCATCTTCACCTGATTTCTTGGAACTTGAGAGTATGTTTAGGCATTCCCTCCGTTTCTGGCCACTCCTAGTATCTTTAGGAAAATAAACCCAGAAGCCAGTGCAACATTCTCTGTCACATATAGGAGTAGCCCTTTGCTTATATGAACCCTGTCTGGCCTACACAAGCACTCTTAGTGTGTGTTAGTTTCCTACTGCTGCCGTAACAAATTATCACCAACTCAGTGGCTAATGCAGTGCAAAGTTACTGTCATTCTTCTGGAAGTGAAAATTCTAAACTGGTCAACAGCACCATGTTCCTTCGAGAAGCTCTCAAGGAGGATCTGTATGCCTTTTCAACTTCTGGAAGCTGCCTGTACTCCTTAGCATGTGGCCTTTTTCTTCAAAGCCAGCAACATAGCTTTCCTCCAGCTTCTTGCTCCTATCTGTCATCAATCTTCACTTCTGTCATCATATATTTCCTCCCTTGTCTGTTTCCCTCACAAGAGTGCTTGTGATTATATGGAGACTAACTGTATAACAGAAAATAATCACCCCATCTCGAGATTCCTAATGTTATCACATCAGCAAATTTGTTTTTTCACAAAGCAAGGTAAAATATTCACAGATTTTGAATGTGGATGCTGCTGGGGCTCTAAGTCTGTTTCCCACAGTGTTGTTGGCAATCACAGCGTGTTGACACCTCCATGGACCCTGTCACCCAAATGTGCCTCTGCTTTCAGGTCTGCCCCCAGAGAGTGTTATCTATAAGCAACTCCGCATGGAAGGGTTTCTGGTCACCAAGTGGCAAGGAGAAGTCCGAGAGAAGGCGCTGAAAGAGTTGATGAAATGGACCATAGAAGTAAGTAGCCCTGCAACCACTCCTTCCATTGTACCCTAGATCTCTTTGGGGTTTGCTGCTCAAACTATTAGTTCCTCAGTTCTTTTCCCTGGTGCAGCATCAGTTTTTCCCTGCCCGTTGGATCGCTGCTTGTCAAATACATTCTCACTCGTCCCTTCTTTTTTTTTTTTTTTTTTTTTTGTCTTTTTTGAGACAGGGTCTCACTATGCAGTTCAGGCTGGCCTTGAGCTCACTTTTGTAGCCCAGGCTGGTCTCGAACTCGCACCGATCCTCCTGCCTCAGCCTCCCCAGTGCTGGGATTACAGGAGTGCGCCACCACGCCCGGCCAACACTCATCCCTTCTTAAAAGAAAAAAAACAGGAAAGAATCCTCTCAAGGTCCATTTCTACTGTACTTACAATTCCATTTCACTGCTTTCCCACTTTGTAACAAAATACCGAGGCATGCTGTGTACACACACACACACACAGTTCCTCTCTTTCCATCCTTTTCTGAAGTCATGTGTCAGGTTTTTGCACTATTGCCACGGTACAATCATGTGTCAGGTTTTTGTACTATTGCCATGGTACAAAAACTACTTTCTTCAGGGTTAGCTGATATCGGGACCTGGACATGTCGGTCCTTCCTGTTGCCTGGCTGTGGGGGACCATTTCAGAGCGATTGCTCTCCACTGCTGTACTTTTTCCTTTACTCTCTTTCACTCTTTGATTTCCTCACCAATGAATCCACTGCACACTTCTCTTCTGGCTCTCTCCAAATGAGTTCCTGAGGCACAGGCATTGGGCCTCATTTCTTCTCTATTCACGCTCATTATCCTTGCACTAGCTCAGCCAGGCCATGGCTTTAAATACCATCCATATGCCGAGAACCCCCAAATTCCTATCTCCTTTGATGATCCGACTGCTCAGTAGCTGGGCCTGGCTGCCCAATACACATCAAAAACTACCTGTTGTAGTCATTGCTGCTAGGCCTGCTCCGCACTCAGACTTCACTCACCATGTCAGTCATGGCAGTTCTGCTCTGCTAATTCTGAGTGCAGAAACCTTGAAGTCATGGGGATGGGGCACTCTTGGGGAGCTAAGGTGGGAGCATTGTAAGGTGGATGCCACTGTGAGCTGCATAGTGAATCCAAGGCTGTTGCAGGCTATACCATGAGACCCTGTCTCAAAGACAGACGAAAATCTTGAAATTGTCATGGATGTGTTTCTTTCTTTCATACTCATGCCGAACTTTTGAGTAGGTTCTGAATCCTCAAAATATGTACAGCATCTGACCACACCTTCCACATTCTATGCTGCCAATGTAGTCCAGGCTACAACACCATCTGGATGTTTGCAGTAGCTTCTATCTGGTTTCCTTCCTTTGCATTCCTACAGGCAGTTCTCAATACAGCACAGTCACCTTTTAACTGTTGTTTTGTTTTGTTTAAGAATTTTATTTTTTTTCTTGTTTTAGAACTTTTGTTTGTTTGTTTATTTATTTTTATGGCTGGCTCAGCCTGCCCTGAGGGCAGGGCTGGCACAGCATGTGGTGCCGGGGATCGAACCAAGGTCCCTGCAGCTGCCCAAGCTTTCCTAAGCAGGTGCTTTAGACCACTGAGCCATCCTGCTGGGCCCCACCTTTGAACTGTTGTTGTGTTCAAAATCATGGAAGACTTATGAATTGATGTAGCACATGCCAACCTCTCATGAATAGGTATTTCATTATACTTGCAGCATTACTAACAAGATGACACCAAGATAAGATAGCTGTAATGGAAAAGCCATTGACCCTTGACATGAATCTTTTATAGTAAGACTGTACATCTTTGAAAGTCTATACTTAGATCCTTAACCCTAAGATTGCCTTGTATTATTTACTAACCTTTCCATTAACAATAACTATATTCAAAATTTTAAAAAGTATTTTGCATATACATGCATCTTACTTTAATAATTACATAATATATCATTATATAGATCCTGCATAAAAAAGTCACACAAAGCTTTCTTTCCACTTCAGGTGGCGTGCAATGTCCTACAGAGTTGTACACAGCCTGGCCCTTTATGCCTCTCCCCTTCATTCTTAGTGTTCATGCCTTTGCTTCCTCTGCTAAGTAGATACCCCCGCTCCCACCCCTGTGGCTGCTTCCTCAATTCTCTCCAGGACTTTCAAGTCTTTGCTAAAGAGTGCCTGAAATGGGACAATTTTTAAGATTTTGTGCTGGTTGTGGTAGTGCATGCTTGTAATCCCAGCACTTGGGAGGCTCAGCCAGGAGAATTGCTGCAAGTTCAAAGCCACCCTGTGTTTCAGAGTGAGCTCAAAGTCAACCTGAACTATATAGCAAGAGTCTCTCAAAAAACAAAAACAACAAAATTTTTAAATTCAATTCACATATAATACTTGTACATACTTATGATTTTTAATGTATATATACAATGTATAATAATTACATTAGGCTAATTAAGTTTTTTAATACTTATGTTGTTTTTCTTTTGATTGGAATAATACTATTGAACATTTTCTCTGCTAGCTATTTTGAAATATATAGTTAATTGGATACAACAATGGTGTGCAGCAAAACATTAGAATGAATGAGGGAAATGTTAAAACAATCAATCTCATTTTAAGTTGAAATATCCCTTTATTTCTGATCCTCCTTGGTCCTTTTTCTTCACAGCAATCCCACCTGTATATTTTGCCATCTCCCTTCCATGAGACTATACCCTCCATGAAGACAACAGCACTCGTGTGTTTTATTTTCTGATAGTTCTGCAGCACCTAGATTAGGGTTTGAATCAAGGGAACCACTAAAGTGCTTAGGGGAGGTAGCTTAGGGATAGAGCACATGTTTAGCGCGCTGATGCTGTGGGTTTAATCCCAAACATAAAACAAAAGAAAAATAAACATTAGATAAAATTTGTTGAATAGATAAATGCTGGAGGGGTACATAAGTGAGCCAAGGCTGTCCTAAGCCCTGGATCACAAAAAGCCTGCTTATAGCCATGCCTTCCGATCCAGAAGAGCCCCTTTCTTCTTTCCAATTTTAGTATATGTGCTGCCAAAGCGAGCACACCCCTTTCTTCTTGAGCTGTGATCATTTTTCTACCTTATCATAGTGGAACTTTAGTCAACGGGAATCTACAAGACCAAGATACATTATTTTAGCTTTGGAGAGGAATGGTGATATGATGCCTCCTAATTCATGACTTATGGTCATTTCCCAATTCAAAAAAATAAATTACTCCTGTGGCAGCCACTGGAGCTTGGCAGTTTTCCCAGTCTAACAGGGAAGTGCTAGGCTGGGCTCTAAATAATCCTGGGCAGAGCTGAATTACCTTTTAAATACTCAGTGTGTTGCCTCTTTGTCCTCATTAGTAAAACAAAGTCTTCCCTGCCCTTCCATAAACACAGCTACTAAGAAGAAACCCCTGTGCTGATTGCATGGCCTCTGTAGTGCTTCTTTGTAACAGTGAAGCTGACTGCTTTCAGTTTTAAGTCACTAATCAATTCTAATCTTCCCCTTTCCACCTCCTCTTGTTGTTTTTTAAATACAAATTTTATTTTAGAACAGCTTAATACAGAAAGCTCTTGTAGTCTCTACATCAATACTTTACATTCATTAACATTCATTAACATTTCCTATTAGCATTTGTGTTAATTGTCTAGGGCTATCTTAACAGAGTTTAAAGCAACAGACTGGGTTGCTTAAATAAAGGTATTGATTTCTCCCTGTTCTGGACATTGGAAGTCTGGCATTTGAGGTGTCAACAGGATTATTTCTTCTGAGGCCTTTCTCAGTATCTTTCTATAGTCTTCTCATTGTGTCTTTTTTTATTTTTTAACAATTTTAATCTTATTTATTTATTTATTTTTTCTTGTTTCAGAACCTTTGTTTGTTTATTCACTCATTTTTATGGCCTGCTCAGCCTGCCCCGAGGGCAGGGCTGGTGCAGCATGTGGTGCCGGGGATCAAACTGCGGTTCCTGAAGCCGCCCAAGCTTTCCCAAGCAGGGGCTTTAGACCACTGAGCCATCCCGCCGGGCCCCAAAGAGGAGCGGGTATATTTCCAATTTATTCTGCAGCACCTATTTTATTTATTTATTTATTTATTTATTTATTTATTTATTTATTTATTTTTGTTGTTTCAGAACTTTTGTTTATTTATTTTTATGGCCGGCTCAGCCCACCCTGAGGGCAGGGCTGGTGCAGCATGTGGTGCCTGGGATCAAACCCATGGTCCCTGCCAGGCCCGTAACTCTATTTTCTTATGAATCACTTAAATTTATCCTTTACTATGGCCAAATAGTACTCTATTGTGCATATATACGTTCTCTTTATCCATTTATCTGTTGATGAGCATAGAGGCTACTTCCAAGATATAGTTATTATGAGCTATGCAGTTCTAAAGATGGGTATGCATGTTCTACTGTAACTGTCTTTAACTGTTTCAGGAAGATACCTACAAATTATTTCTTTGAAGGCCCTTTCTCCACATAGAGTCACATTGGGAGGTACTAGGGGTTAAGATTTTAATGTATGAATAGTAGACCGTGTGCCTTGGAGTAAAAAGAAAAAGGAAAAACCTCTGTCACTAAAGTGAGCCCTTCCTTCCCTTGATCCTAAGTAAATGTTAGGCATAAAGTGAAAGGCCCTTGGCCTGAGGAGGATGCAAATTACTGGGATGCTGTGGTCACTGACACTTCCTGAACGGGCTCCACCATCTGCAGATCCCAAATGGTATAATTATTCTGCATGGCTTGGCTATCAGAAGTGACTTTGAAGCCGGACATGGTGGCTCATGCCTATAATCCCAGCACTCAGGAGGCTGAGGCAGGAGGATTGGTGCGAGTTCAAGACCAACCTGGGCTACAAAAGTGAGCTCAGGACCAGCCTCAACTGCATAGCGAGACCCTGTCTCAAAAAGACAAAAAAAAAGAAGAAGAAGAAGAAGTGACTTTGAGACAGACTGTCTCAGTTACTGCCTTGTTGCTGAGACATAATACACAATATCCACAATTTAAAGGAGAAAAGGTTTATTTTGGCTCGGTTTGTAGAGTCTCAGTCCTAAGTCCCAGACAGGGTGGCATAGCACAGGGGCACAGCAGAGGAGAAAGTTTATGGTATGGCAGCAGGTGGAGAGCAACCAAGGGTGAAGGAAAGGGCCAGCAAGGCCACTCAGTGCACTACGCACCCCATTAGGAAGCACAGGGCCTGGAGTTGGATCCCAACAGCACATGTCATGCTGGTGCCAAGCCAGTTGTGCCGAGGTGACCACCAAGACCCAGTGCAGGGTACTGCATGCCTATGATTCTAGCACTGAGAAAGGTGAAAGCAGGAACATCACTATGAGTCCAAGCTCCATAGTGAAACCCTACAGCCAATACATTAGAAAAAAAAAAAGGGCATGGAGGAAGAGAGACAAACCCAGCACTGCCCCTGGCACACCAGGACCATCCACCTACAACATGGCTTCACTTCCTGTATTATTTACTTTTCCTTTTTACACAAACTACCTGACACCCAAAGTTAAAGGAGAGAGGGTTTATTTAACGCACAGCCTGTAGAAGTTGCAATCCATAATTGACCTGTTCCAAGGCAGCGTGGCAGCCCATGGTAGACAGGAAACAGTGGATTTCAGTGGGAAGAACAGCAAGAGAAAAGCAACAAGGGGATTTGTTGGTGTCTTTCTGCTCCTTATATCCTGCACAGACTGCTGGGATTAGGGTGATGTCAAAGCAGTCAGTAGACTGATTAGTAATCATGTACCGTTAATCCCAGCATCACACAGTCTAGATTCAGCTGTATCTGTAACAGACCTATGACCACAGAAGGCTTTGTGAGGGATTATCCAGATAGAAACCCCCAAGTACTTGCAGCCATAAGCTCATTAGTGATTCATTCATTGGTAATTATCATGCCGCATGATCCAGTCACCTCACAAAAGCCCCCTGTGAGAGTCTGAGGCTTTGGGGTGGGGGTGGGGAACCAGATCCAAACCATGAGACAGACCGTACCTAGCAGTGGTGTTCCTTTACCTGTCTACTTCCACTTGTTCTGAAGTCATTGCCTCATTGAGCTTTTCTGTATAATCTATTTAACAATTGTTGATCATTGCATGTTTCAGTTCTTCTCAGACCTGCTACATTTGCGTGTGTACTTTGTAGTCTGTTGCAGACAGTTTGTATAGAGATCATGCCCTCAAGATTACCTTTCAGTTCACAGAAACATGCCTCCATCTTAGGAACTGTTAGAAACAATAAGTGATAAATTTGTTGCTAAGATGAGAAAAGTGTTTGGAATAGAAAATCAGTATTTGTTGTTGTTTTAATACAGGGCAAAATCCAGTATTGTGAACACACTATCAAAGGATTCGAAAACATGCCAGCTGCATTTATGGGATTGCTGCAAGGTGATAATGTGGGGAAAGCAGTTGTGAAAGCATGAAAAATTGATACATGAATCGTCATAGCATGATGTGGATGGCTACTTAATCTTTCACTATTTAGTAAAGATGTATGCTATCCAAATCATCTAAGAAATGGTTACTAGAATGATCTACTCAATAAAATACATTTAAGTTGTCTGTAATTAGTAACAAATAATATGTTTCTATCTGCTACATCTTTTTCTGATTTATTGCAACAAATAATGATATTAGAGTCTGTGTTAGTTTTCCATCACTGTGACAAAATACCTGAGACGGCATGTAAGGAGGTGAGATCTCTTCTGGCTGTTGTGCAGGTCTCAGTCCATCATCTGTTGGCCCCGTTGCTATGGGCCTGTGGTAAGGCAGTGCATCAATGGCAGAAACAAGTGGTGGAAGAAGCTGCTTATCTCATGGCAGCTGGAAAACAAACACACACCGACTGGAAGACACTGGCATTCCAGTATCCCCTTTAAGAGCAGACCCCTAATGATCCAACTTCCTCCCACTAGATCCAACCTCCTAGTGACTTCACCTCTCCAGAAACTAGTGACTGCACCTTTTAAAGCAGAAATCTTGGTGGTGGGCAGTGATTCCATCTATAGCAGAGTTCAGAAGCTTAGTACCTCTGTGACCTTGGATTTCTGATTTTTCAACTGCACAGTACTAGGTACTATCTTGTAAAAATCAGTGGATTTGTTTTTCTGTTTTGTCTTGCTTTTTGTCTTTTTAATATAGGTATACCATGTAGTTCAGACTAGCCTTAAACTCTTTTTTTTTTTTTTTTTTTTGTCTTTTTCAGACAGGGTCTCACTATGTAGTTCATGCTGGCCTTGGGCTCACTTTTGTGGCCTAGGCTGGTCTCAAACTCACACCGATCCTCCTGCCTCAGCCTCCCAAGTGCTGGGATTATTGGCGTGTGCCACCACGCCCGGCCATAAACTCATTCTATGGCACAAGCAGGCCTCATATTCATGGCAATGCTCTTGCCTCAGCCTCCCAGGGGCTGGGATCACAGGCATGCATCACCACTCCCAGCAGAAGTTGGTGAATCTGAAATGAATATGAGGAACACAAAAGATCTGAACAGCCAAGGACATAGCTCAGTGGCAGGGTGCCTACCCAGCAAATGGAAGGTCTTGAGTTCAATTCCTGATACCTAGAGAATAAATAGATGATATGAACTGATAGAAAGGTACCAAACTCTTAGATAGTAAGATTCAGTACCAGAAATGTGTTGGTTCTGTTGATCTATTCTGGCATCATAGAGCAGAATGATTAAATAAAACTCTACAATGAAACAATTGGCAATAATCTTGGAAAGATGTAATATGTTACTAGTATGTATTCTAGAAAAAGAAGTGAGGAATGCCAGCAAGATGAGGATAAGAGAAAACTTTATGCTGTATTAACTCTTCTACTTTTTGAACAAATTTACTTGCAGATACAATTAAATAATAAATTTTACTCTTTATTTTTGATCCTCTTTTCTTACTAACAGGCTTAAGCACATTAGCAGTACTGAACAGGTTAGGGCAGGTCATGCATGGAGGCTGCCCAAACATGAGGAGTCAAAGCCCAGTTTTCACTCTGAGTCCATGTGTGTCTGTCTCTCTGTCTCTGTCTCTCTGTTTCTACCTCATTCTGTCTCTGTTTCTCTCCCTCACCTAATGAGCAGGAAAGGGGTAGGAGTGATGAGTCTGATAGGGTATATTGGGGAGAAATTGTCTTCATCATAGTAGGTTGACCCATCATAGTGTGTCAAAGCCAAGGGGATGGCCTGGTGAAGGCTATCAGAGTTCAAGCATAACAGGGAGGACGTTTGAGCAGGACAGCTGCCTGGTGAGATGAATCAAAGTTCAAGTAGAACCAAAAGCATCATTTTTCGGGGCACAGTCCAGCAAAGAGTATAAGAGCTCAGGGTAAGCAGAGCATTGACGTGGAGGCCTGGTCCAGCAGAATACCAAGTAGAGTGAGCCAGAAGCCATATGAGAGTGACTTACTGCAGCCAGTTTGATCCCAAGCAGGTTCAAGACACACTCATGAAAGCAAGGCCTGTTGTGGAGGTTCAGAGTCAAGATGAGCTTCTGCGCCATGGGGCCTGACATGAGCTGTGGAAGTGTAGGCAGGAAAGGAATATCCACAACGGGAAGCAGAGTGCTAACCCCTCTACAGAATAGCTTTATCAGAGTTTCAGTGAAATGAAGGAGCATCTGTGTGAGAGGCCATGGAGTTAAGTTTGGTCAAAACCAGATATTAAAAGTAATGGAAGTGAGAGCTTAATACAAGAGAGGGGACTTATAAGCATGAAAAAATTGAATTAGAATGGGAGGTATTGGCATGAACTTATGATTTTAAGTGTGTATGGGATAAATATGAATTGCCTCATGAGGCATAATATAGTTTTAATGTGTCTATTACATGAATTTATATTACATACATATATAAATGTATGTGTGCATGTAAATAGTTTCATTCCATCAGTGATGTAGATCTAGCAGCAACATCTTGATATCCAAATGGCGCTGATCATATCAGTATCCAAGGATATGGCCTTTGCATATGGATCTGCACTAAAAGGAGTCAGAACTGATTAAAAGATGGTTTATTCCAGGGCTGGAGAAGAGAGGGTACAAGAAGAGTCTGGAACATCTGATAACAAGAAACAAAGAAGTATTTTCTGGTATCTGGAATGAAGTATTTTCTGGTATCTGGAATGAAGTCATGTCTAAAGAATTCAGAAGGTGCCCGGGAGATAGCTCAGTGGAATAAGTGCTTGCCTGGCAAGTGCAAGGTCCTGAATTCAATTCCTGCTACCACACTTAGAAGCCAGATTAAAGGGCTGCTACTTGACAAATCATGGAATATTTCAACTCCAACCTAGAGAACCATCTTTCAATGCTGTAGTGATGAAATCTGAGAACAGAGTAGTGGAGATATCAGATACTCTTGGAGAGAGGAAGAAATATAGACTAAGAGAAAATACTAGAAAATATATGTAAAGCAGTTAGATCCTGCCTGCCATGTTTGGTCAGGTAATTACTAGTCTCACTACAGGCAACAAAATACATTACCTTTTACCAAATAGAACTTGAAAGATGAACTTCATGATGCTGGGTCTAGAGAAAAATAGAAATGACATGTGAGACTATGTATGGGGTAGGGAGGAAGCCCATGCAGATAAACAATGAGCTCCAACTCCTATCCAACCAGCTTTTTTTTTTTTTCTGTCTACTCTACTTCAAAATGTTAGCCAGCTTACAGGCCACAGGCTGATTACCAGGCCTCTTTTTGAACAAACCATAAATCCTTCTGGAGAAGTTATACTACTTCAGGAAATATTACAAAGCATTAATATTTAAGGTCTCAAAGATAAAACTATAGGTGAAAGTTAAAAGTTAACCCAGAGACCCTAGACTGAGCTGGATACACTTATCACATCACCGTGGACTGTCTCCTTGCAGAAAGTCCATGTGGAAAGAATGAAAGGGTTTGGTGGTCAAAGGATGAAAACCATTTTATGTGCTTACTACAATAAGATAAAGAATATTTCCTATCATTCCTTACAATTACGGCCAATGTGATGGATTTCTGACCAGCATGAGCAATTCTAAGTCACAGGGTTTCAACAATTCTTGGTTAAAGCATCATTAGCAACTTACAATTTTTCCACAGTACTCCTAGACCAAAAGAGATACCTAACAGTTCTATTTGCCAGTTGCATACAATGTGAGTCATAGCTTATGGTTTGTGTCCAATTGTCCCCCCAAAGCCTCATGCAGTCATGGGGTAGGGACTTCTAGCATTTGAGACTAGCTCATGATCCACTGGGATTATGTGTCTTAGTACTGCTGGGGTTATGGATCTTAGTACTGCTGGGAATATGGGTGTGTGTGTGTGTGTACCTTCCCCAGCCTGGGATGATAGCTTGAATGTATTATGAGACAAATAAACAGACTTTCTCTCTGTTGTTCTGTTGCCCTGGTTGTTTGGTTGCCCCTGTTGTGATTGTTGCTGTTCTGCACTATGAATTGGATGAAATCTTCCCTGTTCCACTCAGCCTTGGGCCAGCAAAATACCTCCAATAACTGTGAGCTTAATAAACCTTTCCTTCCTTCATTTTGGGTGTCAGGTATTTTCCCAACAATGAGAGAAGAGTAACTAAAACACTTGTGCTGCATTTGTCAGTTATCTTCAAAATACTCACGTGTCCTGGGCAGCTCCCATGTGTTTCCTGCACTGTCCTGGAATATCTTTGTATACAAGTGGAACCTCTCCCTCTAAGCTGTTTCTAGGCAAATGTTTGGCTCTAACCTTGGAGGCTACATGTTCTAAACAGCAGGGCTATCAAATGTTGGAAGGGCTGCATGCAAATAATTTTATTCAGTTAACCCATTGAGACCTGTTGGTTTCTCTGTGGATAGCACTCTTTTTCTCTAACTCTTAACTGTCCAAGATGGTAACCACATGAGATTAAAGAACTGGACATGAAAATAAGCCACATTTCAAAACTTGAAGCAGAGTGCAGCACTTTCTTTTATTAAACAACTTTATTTAATAGAGCTACAATTTAAGCACTGAATCTCACAGGACAATTGTAACTTATAGAGGAACGTGCATTATTTTTAGCGTCACATACAAACACAGTCAATCTAGTCAGGATGAAAGACTGATGTAGTTCAGGTATCTTTTTTCTATGCTCAGATAAAATATCACAGTAGCTTTAGTTGGGTATGTTATGCAAATAGCACAGGAGTGTACCTATGCAGACAGCGAAGTTTCAGTGTTACATAAATCATAATCATAAATTTTACCATTCTGTAGTTATTTTCCAGTTAAAAATTTTAAAATATTAGGCATCAATTATTGGGAATGCACTACTGATGTGTTTTGAAACTGTTGAAGTTATTTATTAAAATAAAAAAATAAAATGAAATTTTTAAATATTAAAAATGTAAACAGGCATATTACTGAGGCAGCATCTGAAGACACAGAGGCTTATGCTCTAAGCAGTCAAAATAAAAGGAAGAGAAAAGCATAGTGGATGTTCAGTGATGAATCACAATTTTAATTTACAGCAGCAAACAAAAGCAGCTTAGTTTTAGTGTGAAAGACAATACTGTAGACAATACTTGAGATAGTATTTAAGATTTGCAGAAGTTTGCAACAACTCAGTCAAAAAAAAAAAAATATATCCACCAGATTAGTCACATGAAAATTTCTAACAAAAACTGTTTTAAACAAGTTTTAACAGGATCTGAGATTATAAACTTAGCCATAGAATAGCTTGTTATACACAAGAAACTTATATAAATTAAAAAGAAATAATCTTGTTATCATAATTTAGGAAATTGTATTCAATCCTCAGTTACACACACACACACACACACACAAAGGAAAAAAATTGTGAGAAAATAACTTCTAAGAAACTCACTGAAGCCAGGGATGGTGGCACACACCTGTCATCCCAGCACTTGGGAGACTGAGGCAGGAGTATTGGTATAAGTTTGAGGCCAGCCTGAGCTACAAAAGTGAGCACAAGGCCAGCCTGAACTGCATGTCAAAAAAGACAAAAAAAAAAAGCTCAACATTTTCAAATATGTCATTAAATACTTTTGGTTATACAATATACATGAATAAATCCTATTTCTCTTATAGGATATATATTTCTAATATCAAAGATCAGCTGAATCAAAATTCAAAAAATTTCAAGCATTGTTCAGTTTTAGATACAACATAGACAACACGACTCAAGAAAAACTTTGAATATATTCCACCTCAAAGAACATCTAAATTTACAAAATGTCAGTTCAGTGCCAAAATTCAAAGTCAACGGATACTTTTTGGCAATTTTCCATCTGTCTAAGAATTTCAGCTGAAGATGAAGATTAATTTCTATCATGAAGATGGAATTTTAAAGCAAAAGGTAACTTTTCCCTCTGCGTAATTGCAGTGTACAAGTCATGCTGAAAATATTTTACCAGGAATAGTAATAGGATATACTATGACTTGGAGAAATTTATAAACTTGTTAAGTGAAAAAACAAAATAAAATATATATAATTCCATTTATATAAAAAGCCCAGAACAGGCAACTCTATAAACTGATTAGAGATTGCCTGGATTAAGGACGTAAGAGGTGAGGATTAACCACTAACAGGCATAAGGGAAATGTGGGTAATAGGCTCAAGAATGGATTGTGGTGAAAACTGCAGATTATGTACATTTACTAAAATTCACTGATCTGTACAACTGAAATGTTTTTCACACATAACTTGTACCTCAATAAAATTGCAAAAGAGGGTACTCTAGATTTCTGATATCGTGATAATAGCCACTTATGAAAGTTGGGAAGTCTAACCCAAATAAACAACCTGGAGCAAGTCTCTTCTCAAAAGTTTTACCTATAGGGGCCCGGCAGGATGGCTCAGTGGTCTAAAGCGCCTGCTTACAAAAGCTTAGGCGGCTGCAGGGACCGTGGTTCGATCCCTGGCACCACATGCTGCGCCAGCGCTGCTCTCAGGGCAGACTGAGACAGCCATAAAAATAGATAAACAAACAAAATTTCTGAAACAAGAAAATAAAATAAAACTTTAAAAAAAGTTTTACCTATTTCTTAAATTCTTAATGTAGGTTTTTTGTTTTTGTTTTTGTTTTTTTTCCCAGAAAAAGATCCTTACACTAGTATGATTCTTTTTATTTTCTCTCTATCTATCTATCTATCTATCTATCTATCTATCTATCTATCTATTTATTTATTTACTTATTTATTTATTTATTTATTTATTTTGCGGAACTGGGGATTGAACTCAGGCCCTTGCGCTTGCCAGGAAAGCACTTATTCTACTGAGCTATCTCCCCAGCCTGATTCATATCACCCATATTATTTTCCTGGATAATGGGCACTTGGTAGGTCCATTTATTTAGGAAGAGCTACACAGACAAATTTGTCACTTAACAGTATTAGAACTGCAGGCTTTTGAAGTTGAGATACATAAAGAATAAACAAAAACCTTAAATCCAGAGGTAGCATTTAAAACCTAACCATGTTCAATTACAGCAAATATTCCTAAGTCTCAGATCAGTGTTAAGATCTCATTTCAATTAGCCCAGAATTCTATAGCTTAGTTCTATTTTGGTAGGAACTGCCTCAAATTTCAACTTTAGATACTTACTTTTCTACCTTTGTTGAGTCAGTAGTGCTCCTCTGGAGCCCTGTGGCCTGTAACACAAAGCTAACTCACTCCAGGTCTTTAGTTCCTTTTCCAGTTAAGAAATTATTCAGAGGGGCCCGGTGGGATGGCTCAGTGGTCTGGAGTGCCTGCTTGGGAAAGCTTGGGCGGCTTCAGGGACCGCAGTTCGATCCCCGGCACCACATGCTGCGCCAGCCTTGCCCTCGGGACTGGCTGAGCCAGCCATAAAAATGAGTGAATAAACAAAGGTTCTGACACAAGAAAAAAAAAAAAAAAAAAAAAAAAAAAAAAAAATTATTCAGACTTCACCAATGAAATTTGAAAAGAATGTTCATCAATACCTGTACATTCCATAACGTGGAGGTCTAATTCTATAAACTAACTGAAAACATAATCAGTTCTACCTTCTTTCCTTGAACTTGACTTGCTATCAAATGAGATCTCTTCAACTTTTAGTGGATGTATTCTTCAGGTGGTAGAGGATTAAGATACCAAATTCCTACAGTGGGAAAGTTCGGTTATACACAGGAGAAAAGGTGCCAAGTGAGAAAGCAGATTCCTTAAAGGAGATAGCTGCTACTCAGAACCAGCTGAATGCTCCACAGATTCATGAGTCTAGTGTGGGCAGGACTTTTAATTTTTTTTTTTTTTAAGATAAATCTTGTTTTAGTACGAAATTTCCTAATTTGAAGTAATGGTAACTAAGCAAACACACATATATATACAAAAATATGTATCAAAATCCCACCCTGCAGACAATGCAAAATATGTCTAAGGGTCCAATCTAACAGATGTAACTTTTGCTATACTAAATGTTTACACTGCAATTGTAGGAAGCTATGCTTGCTAGACACAAAATTTAAAATACATAATTCCATGTTGCAAATGAAAACCCACCCAAAAGAGCTGTCTTTCTTTTATCCCCATCTATTTTTTCCTAGGACTATGAGTGTCATAGCTGAGTTAGCTGAAGTTCAAGGTTTTTTTGGATTCTCAGTCTCTATATAGTCAGTAACCAAAAGAGAAATTTTGGAGTCTTTTATTTCATTAATACTTTCCTGAGCGGGGCAGGGGAATAAGTGCTTGCCTGGCAAGCACAGGGTCCTGAGTTCAATTCCCGATACTGTTAAAAAAAAAAAATAATAATAACTTTCCTGAGGGCAAACTTGTTTGTGCTATACCTATCACATTCTAGCGATTCATGAAGTATCTAAAATGTATTTGGCATTCTCTAAGGGAACAATTTTTTTCCAGAGAAACAAAACTCCAAAAAAAGTTAAAACATTTAATATTTCTACAACATCAGTTATCAGATTTAAAAAATCACCTTAGAAATCATTAGTCCCTTCCATTCCTTCTATTGATATAAAATCCAGAAAGGCCAAATGATTTATACAACGCTATATAGTATCAAGCTGGCAAACTGGGACAGTGCCCAGGGAATGTGAGTCAAGCTCTACTTCTTGATCCATGAGAGTGGAAGAGAAGCCAGAGAGGGAAATTCCCTAAAGAAACACAATTTTGAAATTTATGTCTGGCCTTTAGGATCACCATACCTCTCATCCTTTTCTCACTTTCCACATGGCTTTATCAACTCTATTACTATTTATCAGCATGTAATATCCTTGAAAGGAAGAGCACTGAATACCTTACTGTACTTACAAAACTACTCTGCAGCATGAGATGCCTTATGTCTGAAAAGGCCTGAAGTACTTTTAAATTTTTTGTCACATTTATTACATTCATAGTCACTTGTTCTGGTATGAATTTTTACATGTTCTACAAGGGTTGTGCTCCGACTAAAGCTTGCTCCACAATGGTCACATTCGTAGGGTTTCTCTCCAGTATGAGTTCGGTAATGTTTATTAAGAGATGAACTCTGCCTGAAAGTTTTCCCGCAGTCTTTACATTTGTAAGGATTCACGCCTGTATGGCTTCTCACATGACGAGTAAGAAGGGAATGGGCACCAAAGGCTTTCTCACATTGGTCACATTTGTAGGGTTTTTCTCCTCTATGAAGTCTTTGATGATATACTAGAGATGAAAAAAGGGTAAACTTCACACCACAATCTTTACACGAGTATGGTTTTTCTCCAGTGTGAATTCTCTGATGTCGTTTAAGGCACGAAGCCTGTCTAAAGGCTTGTCCACATTCATCACATGTGTAGGGTTTCTCTCCAGTATGAATCCTCTGATGTTTGGCCAGGGAAGAGCTATGAGTGAAGGATTTTCCACACTCATTACATTTATAAGGTTTTTCTCCAGTATGAGTTCGGTTGTGTTGAGAAAGAGATGAACGGTCACTGAAAGCTCGTCCACAGTCTTTGCATTTAAAAGGTTTTTCCCCACTGTGAATTCTTTTATGCTTAATGAAATCAGGCAACAGGGTGAAACCTTTTCCACAATGTTCACATTTGTAGGGTTTTTTAATATTTTTCTTCTTTTTGGGAGGTGTCTTGTGTGATAAACTACTACTATGAGTTTTTCTACATTCAATACATACACCAAGTTTCTCTCCAGTGTGAGTTCTGTGTTTGCTGGGGGGTTCGCGACAACAAAAGCCTTTTCCACATTTAGTACATTTATGGGTAGTCTTAACAGTTTTAGTTTCATCATCCTTCTTTGAGGCTCCATCTTGATGCAATTTCTTGCGACATTTTTCACAGGTAGAGCTTTCTGTCTTCGAATGGGATGAACTTTGTGTAAATGCCACCCCACAGTTACTGCACTTCTGGGACCTACTTCCTGAATAAATTTTCTTGTTTTTCTGTTGTTGGGATCTATTTTCCAAATGAATTTTCTTCTTTTCCTGATGTTCAGTAAGAGATGAAGAGGGAGTTGGGCTCTTTTCTGGGTCTAATATTTCACCTTTATTGCTGTTCCTGTGAGTTTCCTTTTCAACTTCACTGTGTTTCTGTGACTTTTCTGCAGAATTTTCCTTGTTTTTCAGAATAGCACCTGAATGAAAACTGGAGGGTTTCTTACATTCAGTATACTTCTTAGGTTTGTTTTTTAAGAAGGATTTCAGATGTTTAAGATTGTCAGCAGTCCATTTGAATTTCTTCCGAAAGGTGCTCTTTTCTGGTTCTAATATTTCACCCTTATTACTTTTCCTGTGAGTTTCCTTTTCTGTAACTGATCCTTTTGAATGTTGTTGCATGCCATGATCTTCTTTGGATTTGCTGTAACGTTTCTGGAATTCTGCTATCAGGCTACAACCATCATCCTTGAAGCATTCTTCTATTATTTTCTCTAAAGTTAATTCTTCCATAAAAACATCACGGCTTTGAGGAGATACCTCCAATTCTCCTTTAGACCCACATTCTAGAAGATATAACACAGAATATTTACTGTTTCCAAGAAAGAAAGTGATATATTAGAGACTGACATAGAAACACAGAAAGATATGATAAGGAATATGTCAGGTAGTTTTCAATCAGTGCTCTATTAAAGAAAAAAACCCAGTAATACAAGCAAGCAAGATAAACACAAAGGTTAAGGAAAATACTGAGGAAGATGAAAAGTGTATGCTTCATAGTTAATAGATTAAAGTTCTTATCCTCATTTCAAATCTCTACTTGAAACCTATTTATTTTCCTTACATCAAAATTTTTCTCTTCCCAGTCAAGATTATTATTAATACTTATTGCATAGTTACCAAACATCAGCACACCACACACCTTATTTGCATTATTTCACTTTATCTTCACCAGAATCCAGGTAGTAAGGTCCTACTATTATCCCTTTTTATGGATGTGACATCTGGTCACCTGAATGTAAGCAGTTTGCCTTTGGTCACATGCATTACAAGTAAATTGAATTTTTTAACCTCGTTTTACACCAGAATCTCTTTTTGATCCCTATACTATATGGCCTCTTCTCAAAGCAAGGCACTACTTTTATAGTAAATGTTCACTGTATCACAAATATGCAATGGTATGCATGTTAGAATTTGTTATAAAAACCTGGTCCTATCAACCAGAGGACACTCTAATTGGGCATAAATTACTGGCCCCTCCACCTGCAGCACTGTCACTCCTATTGGTCTTAACACTTCATACTACGCAGTATGTAATCTCACAGCACCCTCTCCATCACATATAAATTTTACAGGGCTTAGGCTTCAAGTCATAGTTCGTAAGGAACTTTTTCCAATACTGTATCTTGATTTGCTCTTCTCAGATTTTTAAAAATGTATTTAGTACAGGGTGTACAGGGTCTCACTACATAGATCAAACTCATAGTGATCCTCCTCTTTCCAGCCTCTCAAGCGCTGGAATTACAGGTGTGTGCTACCACACTCAGTCTTCTTCTCAGATCTTTCAATTCATTTATTAACCACATCATTAATCTTGGCTTTTTATCACAAGGTCACATTATTACTTTCATAAAACTATTTTAAACAGATAAGTATGAAATACAAACTTATTCAAAATGCTATTAGCCAGAAGTTACCTGAATTTTTTTAGAAAATTATCCTGCATAGTTTAGAAAATGATACATGTGTTCTGTTTTACATTTATGATCAATTCCCATCCATTTGATATAACAATGATTTTAATGTACTATATGCTAGGGCCAGTCAAATAGCTCAGTGGATTAAAGTGCCTGCAAGCAGGCCTAGGGGCCAGGGGTTTATTCCCCAGGCTGGCGGGGTATGCTGAGTCAGTAACTAAGACTGGAAGTAGTGGCGCACACCTGAAATCCCAGCTATTGGGTGGCTATAAACAGGCGGATCACTATGAATGAGATCTAATAGTGAGACCACGACATCCTGTAGACCCTCCACTAAAAAAAAAAAAAAAAGAAGTATTATGTGCTAATCATTGATTAATCATTAGATTAATTTAGTCATTCCCTGAACCCATCTTTCTAACATACTTAGTGTTTTTTATTGATTTACATTAGATTTGTTTTGGTAGACAGGGTTTTAATATATGGTTCAGGTTGGCCCTGAACTCCCTCTGTAGTCCAGGCTGCCCATCAACTCATGATGATTGTCCAAGAGTTGACGTTACATGTGAGCATGACCACACCTGATATGTACATTAGCTTTCATTAAATTTTGGCTACTGACTGTCAAATTTTTTTTGTACACTGTTCAAAAATTTTCTGCAGTATTTCAAGTGATTTTTAAAGAAGTTATACAAGTTGTTCAAGTCACTTCCTCTATGTAAGCATTCTGGGCAAGAGATATATGGCATAATGATCCTATAGTAATCTAACCCAATTTAGGATCTATCTTTGGAATCACTCTCCAAAATGCTATTTAGATATCATAACACGCTCTTTTAGTTATGTAATTCTTTTGGAAATAATCAAGAAATTGACTAAAATGAATGGCTCTGGAGATGGAATGGAACAAGATGCATTACTGGTTTTATTCTCTAAAATAAACACAAGCCGGGCGTGGTGGCTCACGCCTGTAATCCCAGCACTTGGGAGGCTGAGGCAGGAGGATCGGTGCGAGTTCGAGACCAGCCTGGGCTACAAAAAGTGAGCTCAAGGCTAGCCTGAACTGCATAGCGAGACCCTGTCTCAAAAAGACAAAAAATAAATAAATAAATAAAATAAAATAAAATAAACACAGATATTTATATATGAAATGATTCATTTTAAAAATATAAATTTAAAATAATTATTTAAAAGGGTAAAGGTAGGAAAAATCTAATATTTCAAAAGTAATACCAATGTTAACAAGAATTTTCCCAGATATGAAAAGTTTCAATTAATCCATATATTTAGAAATATGCACAGTCAACTGGATGGATGAATGCCTACATACCCTCCAACACGGTACAGCATAGGTTTCCCTTCATGATCCTGTGGCTGACTGGGAGATCTGGCTTGCTACCAGTGCTTAGGACTGTAAGAATATCACACTACATATTGCTAGTGAAGGAAAAGATCCAAAACTTGAAATTCTAAGCTAAGTTTCTACTGAATGTGTATTGCTTTCATAGCATCCTAAAGTTGAAGCATCTTAAGACAAACTGTCGTAGATCTGGGCCATCTCTATTCAAAGTTTCTTATGGATGCCTAACTGTAGCAAGCATCACTTTACTCAACAATTTTGCTTTGGCATCTCTCTTTGGTGTCCACAAGAAATGCACCTCTCATATGTCCTCTTGAGGAACGTTACCCAACAGTCCCTGCTGCAACTGTGAACCAACCTCTGCACTCATACCTCTTTTCTATGGATGATTCCTATTAAAGATGAGGCACAGGGATACTCAAGACTGCATTCAGTGAGTAACAGCATACCTCTGACAGGTGATTCTGGTTCAAGACCTTTTTTAAAAAAATAGCCAGATGTGGTGGCACACACCTATAGTCCCAGCACTCAGGAGGCCGAGGCTGAGCAGGGGGTTTGCTGTGAGTCTGAGGCCAACAGGAACTACACAGTGAAATCAAGACCATCATGAGCTACCTAGTGAGAAACTGTCTCAAACAAACACCAAACTCAAAATATCTTCAAATCAAGTGTGCTTACAGATTCTTATAGCTACATACTTATGAGGCTAAGGCAGGACTGCTGAAAATATGAGGCCAGCCTGGATGATGTAGCAAATTTAGGGCCAGCCTAGACTATACGATGTGACTTTGTCTCAAAAAATGAACTCTTCCTCACCAACTTTCATTCTTTCTCTTTCTTATATACAGGTGTCAGACTTGCATCATGTTCTTATAGGTTTTCTAGCCTCTCCAAACTGCCTCCCCATTTTCTTCACTGGAATTTGCCCCAATACATCTACATAGTTAATCATAAGTTGGCATCTACTTCTTAAAGGATCCAAACCAATAGTCTCTTCCATTAAGAAAGACAAAACAAAAACAAATACAAACAAACAAAAAACATGAAGAGCTGGTTATAGTAGCACATACCTGTAATCATAGAACACAGGAGACTGAGGCAGAACAAGTATCATTAATTTGAGACTGTCCTGGCTATTGAGTTCAAAGCCAACTTTAACTACAGAGCAAGACCCTGCTTAAGAATAAATTACAGGGCAGCTTCGTAGTGCAGCACCTGCCTGACAAGTATGAGGTCATGAGTTCAATTCCTGGTTCCCCCTGATCAAAAAAAATCCAGCTGCTACATTTGTTGGTACACCTGTAATCCTAGGCACTCACTAGACTGAGGCAGAAGGAAGGAGAATCACAAGTCTGAGGCTGGCCCAGATAATTTAGTGTGAGTCTCTCTCAAAATAGAATTACATTAAAAATATAAAATAAGGGCTGAGGATGTGACTCAGCAGAATAATACTTGCTTAGCACTCCCAAGGCAAGTTCAATTTCCAGTATGAAGAAAAAAAACCAGAAGGTAAGTGAGTTTATCTTATTATCCTTATACTTTTTCATCAAGCCTCAACATAGGCTCTTTCCAAATGACTTGATAAATAACTGTTCTCACTTTGTTATGAATTTTCTCCAACTTACCTGCCCTGGAGTCTTTTAAGAGTTTTCTTTCTACCAGTCTTGGCAATTCAACCCATTTTAGCCGGGAAATCAAATCTAACTTGGAAACTGGAAAGCCTATTCATAAAGAAAAAAATGTAAAATGGTTACACATAGAGTAAAACACATTAACATGCATGTATAGCACTGGGCTATCCAGGCAAGAGAAAAGATGCTATCACGCACATACTTCAATATTGGAATCAGATGAGGAAATGGGGACAAGGCTCCACATTTACAAACAGTGAAGCAAAGACTTTTTTTGTTGGAGGAAACACCACACAAAAGTAGATTTTAGAATCCATTTTTAAGATCAGTCATCAGTTCCTGGATGCCCATCAAAGACAAAGCATAGCAGAGGGTGAGAGTTAATTAGCACATTGCACCCATCTTTTCCATTATGGAGGACAGATACATAGCCAGCTTAGTTTCTAGGACATTAAGAAAGCATC
Organism: Myocastor coypus; assembly: GCA_004027025.1. Classification (NCBI taxonomy): domain Eukaryota; kingdom Metazoa; phylum Chordata; class Mammalia; order Rodentia; family Myocastoridae; genus Myocastor; species Myocastor coypus. The sequence continues at coordinate 27,153 of PVJA010006540.1, forward strand.
TTTAGAGGCTGGGCAGGATGGCTCAGTGGTCTAAAGTGCCTGCAGGTGGCTGCAGGGACCACGGTTCAATCGCCGGTACCACATGCTGCACCAGCCCTACCCTCAGGGCAGGCTGAGCAGGCCATAAAAAAAAAATAAAACAAACAAAAGTTCTGAAACAAGAAAAAAAAAATTAAATTAAAAAAAAAAAAAAAAGCTGGGCGTAGTGGCGCACGCCTGTAATCCCAGCTCTCGGAGGCTGAGCCGGGAGGATCGGTGCAAGTTCAAGACCAGCCTGAGCTACCAAAGTGAGCTCAAGGCCAGCCTGAACTGTACAGCGAGACCCTATCTCAAAAAAAAAAAAAAAAAAAAAAAAAGCATCTTTACCCAGAAATTCTAAGTGTTTTAAGTTTTCCAGTAGCACATCCTTAAACAGCTCCTTCTGAGAAGGCTCCAGCTTCCTCCACTCTCTTCTGGAAAAGCTCATGACCACATCTTTGAATGCTATCGGTTCCTAGAAGACCAAACACAGTCGTTTTGCATTATGTTATTCCCAAGCAGGCCCAAAGGATTTAGAAATTTTTTTTTTAAATGTATTTAGTACAGGACCTACAGGGCATAACTATAAAGATCCCACTCATGGTGAACCTCCTATTTTCAGCCTCCCAAGCACTGGGATTACAGGCATGTACTACCACGCCCAGTCTCCATTGCTCCCCTGGGGCAGGACTGGCATGGCATACCAGGGATTGAACCCTGGTCCTTGTGTTTGCCTAAGCAGGTACTTTAATCCACAGAGCTATGTGGCCAGCCCTGATTCAGAAAACTAGTTAGGATATAAACTAGTACTTTTTTTCTTTTTCTTTTGTTTTTTTTTTTTTTTGTACAGGTTCTCACTACTGACTCATAGTGATCCTCCTGCTTGTACCTCCCAAATGCTAGGATTACAGGCACACGCCACCATGCCCAGACTCCACTGACGACTCAGCATGCTCAAGACTGGGGCTGGTGCAGCAGGCCGGGCCAGGAACTGAACCCTGGCCCCTGTGCTTCCCTAAGCAAGCACTTAATCTGCTGAGCTATACTGCTGGCCCTTAAACTAGTATTTTTAATAGCATTTAAGCTTTTAAAAATTCTGAAGTAGCCAAGCGTGGTAGCTCATGCCCGTAATCCCAGCACTCGGGAGGCTGAGACAGGAGGATTGGTGCAAGTTCGAGACCACCTTGGGCTACAAAAGTGAGCTCAAGGCCAGCCTCAACTGCATAGCGAGAGCCTGTCTCAAAAAGACCAAAAAAAAAAAAAAAATCTGAAGTAAACTAGAGAGTAGCTATTATGTGACTATTTGAAGTGATGCAGAATAAAGAAATGGTACCATCTCTTCTCCCATTCAGTCTCTGGTGTTAATCCTAACCCTAACAATGAACTTAACCCTAATACACTGATTTCTGGGATTAAGAAATCAGAAAGCAAGAGTATGATGTGCATTCCCAAGGCCCAAACTTGCAGAACAGACTATTAATACCACTGATCATCTTCCATGTTTATTTGAATTTCTAGTCTATGTACAGCAGTCATCTTCTATGTTCAATAACATGCCTGTGGTGGTTCTATTTACAAACAAGCAAACTGACGTTACATTTTCCACTGCGTGCTCTGCATGAAATTTGACAGGCAGTATAAGAGCATCTTTCAGCACCTGTAGCAGCTTCGTAGGGACATAATATTATAAACAAATTACCATAACCTCAGTGGGTTAAAACAATACAAATGTATTCTCTCACAGTGCTGGAGACCACAAAGGCACAGTTGTGTTGCCTTTAGAAGCTCCAGGGAGGCCGTTCCTGGCCTTCTGCAGCTTCAGTGGCTGCTATACTCCTGAGCTTTGGCCCTATCACTTCAAACTGCCTCTCTTCACATCATCATTGTGTATTCGAACTTCTTAGGACATCTGTGATGGAATTTAGGGCCTACTCATGTAATCCAGGATAAACTCCTCATTCTGAAACCCTTAACTCCATCACATCTGTAAGAGCCTTCTTCGAAATAAAGCAACGTCCACAAGTTCCAGGGATTGTGTTGTTCTGTACTCATTATCGGACTGTTATAGCACTGTTATTTCTGTGACTAACATTACTTCCTAAGTAGCAATTAATGTACAGAAAACATGTTGATGTGTAACCATCTGCCTTTCCCACATGCTATTACATTCATTTCAGCACTTGTTCGATTCTGTGAGGTTTTCCAAATAGACAATAATATTCTCTGCAGTGTAATTTGTTTCTTTCGTACTAACACATTCTCATTTCCTTCTCACCTTATTACATTGGCTGGAATGTTTAGAAAATACTGATTAATAGCACAACTTTTCAGACATTGTGAAAACTTTTTATTTTCCAACACTAGCTAGAGATCTTCTTTATCATGGTAACAACACAGTATTTCTATGTAATTTTACTAGAAGTAACTCAAGATTTTTAGGAAATATTTGTGTTTTGAGAGTTGTTATGACACTGTTCTCACATAAATAGCATGTGAAAATGAACTGTGAGTTTCCTGTACTATTTTAGTTAACTTATACTACTAAGAGCTCAGTTAAGTATTCATTTCAGAATGAAAACCACTGAAAGGAAACTTACATATGTCTCAGTATTTAGAACAGCAACCAGGTTATCTGCTCCTGAGTTATCCTCTTGGTAAACAGCAGAATCTTGAACAGTTGGAGCTGGAGGAGAGGGAAAAAAATCAGTCCTTTTTTTTTGATATCAGGGATTGAACTCAGGATGTTGTGCTTGCCAGACAGGCATGTAAGCTACTGAGTTATCTCCCCCGCCCCAGTCCAAGTCCTTCAAATGGAATCTTCATATTATAATTCTTTTCAGACTAAAAAAATCTTTATATATATGGTATATGTTTCTAATTTGTGTGGAAAGAGCACACAAATTTTTCCTACTATTTATACAACTCTTTTGTGATTCCAGATGTGTATTAAGGTGTTCCTCACACCAACCATGTAATTAACTATACAGTGCACTCTTCAGTGGATACCAACTTGGGGTCTTTCCATTTAATTCTGATGCTATTTGAAGACAACAGCACATGCTACAGGTTGAAGTCTCAGTCCCACACTGTCCCCCATTGCAGACACCAAACCTGGCCTCTGGAACCTCTGACAGCCATAAATCATTGTTCTCATGATCCCCACCTTTGGGCAAAACCATTGTAATGGTTTAAAGAACTCACAAAAATATTGTATTGCTTACCTGTTATTACAAAGGATACAGCTGTGGGGCCCGGCAGGATGGCTCAGTGGTCTAAAGTGCCTGCTTAAGAAAGCTTGGGCAGCTGCAGGGACTGCGGTTCAATCCCCAGCACCACATACTGCACCAGCCCTGCCCTCAGGGCAGGCTGAGCCAGCCATAAAAATAAATAAAGAAACAAACAAAAGTTCTAAAACAAGAAAAAAATAAAATAAAAGTATTGCCTTTCACCTGGATAGCTCAGCCACTGTCCTGGCACAAGTTTTAGGTGCCAAGGAAAGAAGAGGTAATCTAACAAAACAGTTATTGCTCAATTACTTAAGAAACTACAAGATTATAGGAGCTGTGCACTGGGATCTAATAAAAACTAAAATAAACATTTCATAGTATCACAATGTTTCATGTTTCTCTAGAGAAAAGGTAAGAAACAAAGCGGATAGCTAGTTTTCCCACTCTTTGAAAACAGAACAGCCAGAAAAAAACCTGAGGTTTTTTCCCTACCTCAACAGTCCCTTCAATTCCTTAACTCAGGAAAACTGACTTCCTTCCTTCCTTAAACCCTTGGGTTTAAATTATTAAAGGCTTTTAAATATTTCTAATTACATGATATATTCAGGTAAAATGGCATTTCTTTCACTTCTAGTCCTAGGGTCTAGTCTAGTCAAGGGTCATGTGAATGTGTTGAATAAGGCACCAAGCTGGTCTCAAGAACCAACTTTGCCTCTGGGATCACCTACAGAATCTTAGAGACAACCAATAAAAATTAAGATTGCATAATCAAAGGCAAAGGAAGATTAAAGATAATATCCTCCCTTACTACATGAAAGCAATCAACTTCCTATTATGCCACATCATGTCTAATTTTGGAGAAGCACCATGCTGCAGTGATAGGTAGAATTTATTCTACCAGGAGTTCTGCGAGAGAAATTGTGTGGACCTTAATGTATGGTCATACAGCAAGCTGGTGTGTCTAAAAGTGGGTTTTCTGACTCCTCTCCGATCTGTCATTGCAACGTGGTACTTTCCTAAAATTTGGGCCTCTGAGAGTGAAGCCCCACAGTAAACTCTTGATTGCCAGCACTCTGGTAAGGGGGAATAGTTCCTTGATTTCTCATCCTTGATTATGTAATTTTAATACTTAAATGTTAGTCTTAAGACTCCTTCTTATGGGTAAAATCCTTCGTCTGAGTTTATTTCACACTGTGAAGAGATTTCCCCACTTCCTCCCTCCGTGCACAAAGCTCACCTTCTTTTTCTTCAGATGTTTGTGTTAAATCCTCTACCAGCATCACCACCTCCTCAATACTCTTAGGGTTTTGTGACTTTACCCAAATCCTGATCTCTCCAGGCAAAGTGGTCAGGAATTGCTCAAACACTAATAATTCTAAAATCTGTTCTTTTGTATGAATGTCTGGTCTCAGCCACCGAACACAGAGTTCCCAGAGTTGAGTCAGTGCTTTCCTGGGTCCAGCCTCTTGTGAGTAACGAAACAACCTGAACTTTTGTCTGAAAGACTCTAGGTCAGCAATATCTTCTCTTAAGATAGCTCCTTGGTTCCCAGAAGTATTGACTTCTGGGATCTTGTTTTGTTTACTTGAAGCCACAGCTGGAGGGTCTTGGGAGATGGCTGTCATCTTGTTTGAGGGCTCTAGAGCTTGCATGGTATATTATAAGCAGGGTTCCAGTCCTCTATAAATTATTCTGAGTATTAGTATAGTCCATCAACAGGCACTATACACAGTCAAACACTGAGGTTTCCAGGGATCCAGTATACAGTCTTGTCATAACTCTGGGGAAAAAAAAAAAAAAAAAAATATATATATATATATATATATATATATATATATATATATATATAAATGAAATAAAATTGTTACTCCTGAAGACATTGGTTCATATACACAATCTTAGGAGACTTGGAACAGACCTAGTTCAACTACTGTATTAAAGGATAATTTTCTTCATAGGTCAAAAGCCAAGGATTTTGGGCCCGGCGGGATGGCTCAGTGGTCTAAAGCACCTGCTTGGGAAAGCTTGGGTGGCTTCAGGGACTGTGGTTGGATCCCCGGCACCACATGCTGCGCCAGCCCTGCCCTCTGTGCAGGCTGAGCCGGCCATAAAAATGAGTGAATAAACAAACAAAGGTTCTGAAACAAGAAAAAAAAAAAAAAAAAAGAAAAAAAAGAAAGATTATTTTAAAAAAAAGTCAAGGAGTTATATACTAGTAAAAAAAAAAAAATGTTTTCTAAGGAAGCAGTTATTTTAGACTTACTACTTATAAATTTTATCAGAAAAGGGCCACTATTCCCAGGGATATAGTCAGAAACTTAATTAATTTCTGCCCCCTCTCAAATCTGTCCTATTTCTCTTGCTCCTTAAGTTTTACATAGTAAATGACTAAGTTCTAGCAACTCCATCCCCCTAGAGCGGCTCCATGTTCTCCACTGAAACTGCCCCAGGAAGGCTTCTTCAATCTGGTCTCACACTGTAGCCAAAGGATTTCTTCCGACGTGTAAGGTGCTTCTGTCGCGATCGGGGGTTACACTCCTTTACTGGCCAACAGTCTGAGATAAAGTTCAATCAGAGCGGGGTATATATAACCTGGGAGAGAGTGGGGAGGACCTCACCTCAAGTTCTCTAACCTACCCTGAGAACATTACAAACACAAAGGAAAACCTCCCCTTTCCCCGCCTCCTATCCACGGGCCACGTTATTCCTCTCCTGGGGATGCTGCATCCTTCCCATCTCCTACCAAACTTACTTTTTTATTTTTTAATTTTGTCCCACCTTTCAGTTTTTAAAACTCTTTTCAACCATCGGCACTCGTGTGAAGCTCTCATGGCTTCCCACGGTCCTTGGTGCACACCCGGCCTTGTGCTGCAGGCCTACATTATTTTACAAATGAGTGCCAAAGAGCCAGGAGCACAGGGTGGTCAGGCAGAGCATCTATTCTAAGGAAGGCTGAACTCAGTTTCCGAAGCACCAAGCCGAGGAGGCCCGCTTGCCGTCGCAATTACCCCTGCAGTGACTCAGCCCCGAGCCCCAGGCCGGGCAAAGGGTAGGCACAGTGCCACTTCCTCCTCTGCCAGGTGTGCGTGAGGCGCCTACCAGGTACTGGCGCCCCTGTGGGTAGCGGTGATCCCGCGGGCGACTCAGAGGTGACGCTGCGCCACCGGCTCAGTCTGCAGGGAGCTTACGGAGTCTACGAAAATGTGACGCACGCACACGTTCTGGCCAGGGGGACGGAGGAGGGATGGGGGTGAGGAAAGGTGAGGGGGCGGTTTCTCCTACTGGAGTCCACTATTTGCATCACCTAGAGGCCCTTTGGGTGGCGAGGATCGGAGAGAAAGGATGCTACAGGATTCTACAGGTATCCGGAAGATAAGAGTTCGGGGTGCGGACAAACATCTGGCAAAGGGTCACCCCATACACATACAACCCGCGGGGGAGCCACAGGGACCACTATTGTCCACCCGCACCCCGCCCCAGCGGCGCGCTCCGAGCCGGGGACCTGGCCCCAGCTCCACAGTAGGGGCCCAGGACCACCAGTTACCTGCACCCGCGTCCGCAGCCCACTCCACCGCAAGCTCGGCCCGCAGCTGCTGCGCGCGCAAGCCCCCCAGCCACCGCGCCTGCGCGGAGCCTCGGAAATGCGATTTCCAAGCGGAGCTCCTTCCCCCTTTCTCCCAGTCCTGTGCTTTCCATAGGCTCCCGCCTGGCCTGTTGCGCGTAGTTAATGGGAAGCGGCTGGTGGGCCCAGCGGCGGAATTAATGCTGCGCCAGAGGCTTACCAGGCCTAGAATCCGCTCAGATTTTCAGATCTTTGTGACTGTATCCTGGGCAACCCCAAATCTTCCCTCACTTTCTCCAATCACTATCATCGTCTGTAATCCAAGATGGGAAAACCCACCGTATAAGTATATTAGCAACACGTTCAATGCAAAGTATGACTAACAGCGCAACTAAACAAAAGTTCATCTTCTCACACAACAGCTAGGAATACAACCAAAAGGTCACGGCAGATTTTAGAAAAACTGTTGCTTTTAAGTGTTGTTAGGTGCCAACTTCTGCCTACTAGAAATATTACAGGTGCAAAAAGGGGCATTCCTGATTGAAAATGCTGGCTCCCCCTACTGCTGGCATCCTTTGACATATCTCCTCCAGGCTTTTAAGGGCCCTTGAGTGTCCAGTGTTGAGATCCCAGAAATCTACAGATTTGAGTTACCTCAAGGACAACAAATCCTCACATCTCTGGGACTCCCAAAGAACCTTTGGCTCATCTAGAGGCCATGATTTTCCACCTAATAGAGCCGATCATCCCCTAGAAAAACAAAAAACAAAACCCTCAGAACTCTCTTGCTTGGCTATTTAGAGCCACAGCAGTGATATATAACAGAAAGAAAGAAGGAAAGAAAGAGCAAACAAGGTAGCTACTGAGTATAGCAAGTACCCCTAGAGAAGAAAATAAAGACACAAAGCAAAGGACCATTCGGTACAATGAGACAGACTGAGAGGAAGCTCCGAAGTTAGCACTAAACAACCTGAGGCAAGCCCCACTGTCCCCTATAATACAAGGAAAGAAGGCAAGAAATGGTACAGGTGCAAGGAGGTACGTAACTTGTGCTGAGAGAGCATCTGCTGGGACCTCAGCAGAAACGAGGTAAGAGAATGAGTGTTGGTAGGCTAGGATTGAGATTGCTGATGGGAAAATGTGAGCTTCCCAGAAGAACACCATGCTGTCCCCACAGTAAGATGGCCATTTGAGCTGAGAAGATACCAATTTCTGTCATTGTATCTGAGAGCATTCAATGGCTTTTCTCAAAGTAGCTTTAGAATAGTTCAAAGAACAGGCAAGGACTGTTGGGTTGATCCAGGGTATGGGGATTAATAGCATGAATTTCACAGGAAAGCAATGAGACAAGCAGTGAAAGATATGCAGGCAAACATGTCCGAAATGAGAAGTGATAGGATCTAATTTAGATAAGTAAGATGAAGGCAAAAGTAGCTAATATAAAATTAAAATGTAGACCAGGTGCTTATCTTTAATCCCAGCACTTGGGAGGCTGAAATAGAAGGAGCATCATAAGTCTGAGGCCAGCTTGGGCTACCTAGTGAGTTCAAGGCCAGCTTGAATCACATAGAGAGACCCTGTCTCAAAAAGATGATAAAGGAACAAAGAAAGCGAGTCAAAGGATAAGGAAAAAGCAAATTTTATTGACTAACGTACTTATAGAGTTAAACTTATATCTACTATAGGACTCAGTAGTCATATGCCTAAGTGTTTATTAACAAAAAATGTAAAAACTATATGGAGATGTTTGTGTCTGTTTTATTAATAATTGCCAGAAATTGAAAAAAATTCAGGGCAAGCCAAATAACTAAGTGGATTAAAGTGCCTGCAAGCAGGCCCAGGAGCCAGGGGTTTGATCCCTGGGCCTGCCATACTGGCCCTGCCCTTGGGGCACACTCAGATGGCAATTGAGACAGGGTGTGGTGGTGTGCACCTATAATCCTGGCTCTTGGGAGACTGTAAACTGGCTGATCACTAAGAGTTGGATCTAGATCCCTCTCTAGAATATCTTTTAGTAAACTATGCAGGGTTGGCTTTGTCATCATGAAATTCTTCAGTTGTTCTTTGTCCTGGAAGTATTTCACTTCTCCACTTGAGAGTTTCTCAAGGTATAGCAGTCTGGGCTGGAATTTGTTTTCTTGCAAAACTTGTAGTACTTTGCTCCATGCTCTTCTTGACTTGATGGTTTATGAAGAGAAATCTGCCATTATTCTGATGGGTTTTCCTTTAAATGTGATCTGTTTCTTTTCTCTAGTGGCTTTTAGTATACTGTTCCTATGCTGAATTTCTGGGATTATTAATTTTTTTTTTGGTCTTTTTTGGAGACAGGGGTCTTGCTATGCAGTTCAGACTGGCCTTGAGCTCACTTTCCAGGCTGGTCTTGAACTTGCACTGTTCCTCCTACCTCAGCCTCCCAAGTGCTGGGATTTCAGGCTGCACCACCACACCCGGCTTCTGTGATCTTGATTAGTAGTGAAACCCTGAACACTCTGTAGACCTTTCCCTAAAATACAAAGAGCAGATGGTGAGCAGATGAACAGATTGTTTTACATTCATACAATGAAATATTAATCAGCAATAAGTAAGAAGACAAACTACTGATACCTGCAAAATATGTGTAAATCTCAAAAGTATGTTGTGAGAAGCCAGGCACAAAATGGCATGCCATTTGTAATTCCATTTATAGGACATTCTCAAAAGACAAAGATAGAGATAATAATCCAGATTAGTGGTCTTCAAAGGCTAGGAGTGGAAAGAAGTGCTCAAGGGAACTTTTTTGGGGTAATGGAAATACTTTAAACTTCGATTATGGTGGTGGGTGCATAGTTATAATTGCCTATAAAACTGTAAACTGCACATATCTTTCCAGTAAGGTTGTATACCTTAGAAGTATGAATGGTATTACAGATGCATTGCACTTCAATAGAAATGAAAGCATACTGTATGCTCTGCTCAAGTATGGTTTGTCCCCCAAAGACTTATATGGTGTCAGGTTGGTCCTTAGGGAGATGGTATTGTAGCTATACTTTTAAGAGATTGGGCCTAGTATAAAGTTATTAGGGGGCCCAGCGGGATGGCTCAGTGGTCTAAAGCGCCTGCTTGGGAAAGCTTGGGCAGCTTCAGGGACCGCGGTTCGATCCCCGGCACCACATGCTGTGCCAGCCCTGCCGTCAGGGCGCGGGCTGAGCCAGCCATAAAAATGAGTGAATAAGCAAATAAAGGTTATGAAACAAGAAAAACATAAATAAATAAAATAAAAAATTCTTTAAAAAAATAAATAAAGTTATTAGGTCATTGTGGGCACTGCTCTCAGTAGCAATTAGTGCTGGTCTATGGGCCCATGAGAGTGGATTGCTACAAGTGAGTCTACCCCATGTGTTCACACTTTTCTGTAAATATTTGGCTCCTTTTCTGATCCTTTATCATGTTGTGACCCAGTGGAAAGGGTCCGTATTACAGGTTGAACAGGGGAGGCTGCTAGTCTTGCGACTTTCATCCTCCAAAACTATGAGCTACATAAAGCTCCTTTCTTTTTCTTTTAATTGCATTTAATTCTTTTCTTTATAAATACTCAGCTTCAGATATTTTATTATAGTATTAGAAAATAAACTAACACATACATTTTCCCATGAAGATTTGTATATAACTGCTCACAGCAACTTCATTTGTAATGGTTAAGAAAAACCTCTGGAACTATGGTTGAGGATGTAATTCAGTAGTAGACTATTTGCTTAGTGTTATAGTTTATGTTTATGTGCCCCACCGATGCCTCATGCAGTCATGGGATGACTTCTGAAGTTTGTGCTTGATTATGATGGGTATGGATGCCGCATCTGCCCTGGGGCAAGTACTTTTCATTAGAATGTAAGGAGGGGTGAGTGGCTAGCTGACTGCCTAAACTGCTGCCATTCCATTCGCTCTTAGTCTTTGCTGCCACCGTGAAAGTTTGCTCTCTGCCATGTGCCACTCTGCCGTGGAGCCAGCCAAGTATGGACTGAAACCACCAGTAGCTTCGAGCTAAATAAACTTTTCCTTACTTCATTTTGAGTGTCAGGTATTTGTTCCAGCAATGGGAAAAGAGTAGCTGAGACACTTAGCATGTGAGAAGTTCAAGGTTCCATCCCCAGGACTGGGAAAATGGACAAACAACATGAAACTATCATTAATATCTAGGAACTAGACAGTACTAAACAATAGCAGTACATCCATACAATAACATACTGTTTAGTAATGAAAAGAAATACATTATTGATACATGCTACAATGTGGATAAAACCTCAAAGTCAAAGAAAAAGAGCTGGATGTGGTGTGTACCTATAGTCCAAGCTATGCAAGAGGCTAAGATAGGAGGCCAGTTGGAGCTCAGAAGTTCAAAGACAGTCTGGGGAATATAATTAGAGCTTATATAAAAAGGAAACAGAGCTGGGTGTGGTGGTACATGCCTGTAATCCCAGCTTTTGGGGGCTGAATCAGGAGGATCATCATGAGTTCGAGGCCAGCTTGAACTTCATAGTGAGACCCTGTCTTGAAAAAAGAAAGAAAGAGAGAGAGAAAGAAAAAGGAGAATGAAGAGGGAAAGAAGAAAACATTAAATATTCCATTTATTAAAACATTGAGCATGGTGGTGTCTGCAATAGCAACACAGAGGAGGCTGAGACAGGAGGATTATGAACTCAGGCACAGCATGGGCTATGCAACAAGTTCAAGACCCTGTTTCCAAAAGCAAAAGATGATTTTTTAAATGTAGGCTAGAAGTGTAGTTCAGCTCTATGGTAGAACATGTGCTTAGTGTTAACATGTTTGATGCCACATGTTCAATCCCAGTACCAAAACAAACAAAAATTTTTAAAAAATATAAATAAATCAATAGTGACACAAATCTATCAGCATTTGCCTGTGAGAGGAGACAGAGAGAAATTACATAGGGGCATAAACAAAGTTTAGAGAAAACAAATGTTCTTCAGGTTGTTGTGGTGATGGTTTCATGAGTGTACACATATCTTAGAAACTCATCAAATTGAGCTTCTTCAATATATACAGTCTAAGGCCAGGCATGGTGGTACATGCCTGTAACGCCAGCACTTGGGAGGCTGAGGCAGGAGGATCAGTGTGAGTTTGAGACCAGCCTGGGCTACAAAAGTGAGCTCAAGGCCAGCCTGAACTGCATAGCAAGACCCTGTCTCAAAAAGACCAAAATATATATATATATATATATATAGATATATATAGATATATAACCAATATATATATATATATATAGATAGATAGATAGATAGATAGATAGATATTCTATTGTTGCTCACTTGAACTGGAGTTGGAAATCTTATACTTCAATAAACCTGACTTTGAGAAAAGAATGAATGTATTGAGGTATTTGAATGAAGGCTGGAACAACAGGCTGAAAGACTGAAGAGGTTGAAAAGTTGCTGTGGGAGCCAAGTCTAGGATGTGACCTTTGAGGGCTGCTACAGTTGCGTGAAGGTGAAGAGCAACAGAGAATAAATGTTCAAGGCTCTGAAAGGTCAAAGTAAGGGATGGCTCTAGTGATGGATGTGATCATCAAAGATGCATGGGACTTGGGATGGACAGGAAGCTCTAAGCTAAACCAGACTGGTGTATGGCAGCACTCTGCAAAAATGGTCCCATGGAACAAGGTGCAAGAGATCAGCAGTATCCACTGCTGAAGGGGGAAAAGTGTTACCAGATTAGGCAGGAGGAAAGAGCAGTAGTAAGTGAAAACATTTTGGCTAATTAAATAGAGCTTATTAGCCGGGTGTGGTGGCGCACGCCTGTAATCCCAGCACTTGGGAGGCTGAGGCAGGAGGATCGGTGCGAGTTTGAGACCAGCCTGGGCTGGGAAAGTGAGCTTAAGGCCAGCCTGAGCTGCATAACGAGACCCTGTCTCAAAAAGACATAAATAAATAAATAAATAAATAAATAAATAAATAAATAAATAAATAGAGCTTATTTGAGTAAAACAAAAGTAAACAGAAGTATAAGAACCAAGCCCAGATTTGTGAATTGGGCAACCTTCAGAGCCAGAAGAGAATCAGAGAACACCATCTAGAGGCAGTATTTCTAGGTAGAAAATGGAAGGAGATACAGAAACAGCTTGATGGATTATAGCTGTATATTTGTTTGACGGGCATGGTGTGATTAGTTGGCTGATGTTACTTGATGAAACGGCTATTTATTACAATACTTTTTACACTTTCAGTTTATCTTATACCAGGCTAGGTTGACACTCTTTATCTAGGGACTCACAGCATAAGAAAAAACTTTGGTAAAATTTAGTTTAACGTTAAGTTCCATGAAGTGGGCCTGGCAGGATGGCTCAGTGGCCTAGAGTGCCTGCTTAGGAAAGCTTAGGCAGCTTCAGGGACCACGGTTCAATCCCTGGCACCACATGCTGTGCCAGCATGTGTATCTCTGGATTTTTCTCAGAATTAAACAATTATGTGAGTCCTCAGATTACACCTCAATCATGCTGGGAGCTCCTGCTGTCCCTGCTTTCCCCTGGTCTCCTCAGCTGTCACATGACCAAGGAGCCAGTTTCTATTCTTGGCCTTAGATGCTAGTCCTTTCCCAGAGATCTCATTTGCTGGACATTGACTCACAGAGGGACAAGAGACCATAGCAGGTTTCAGCATAATCAAACAATTTTCTAAGTGTGTTGACTTTACCTGGTTACACTGATTTCTTTCCTGGCTTAGAAATCCTCACTTTTGCTTTGACCTCAGATAGTTACCATTTGCTTTATAACTTAGCTTTTATTTTTACTGTTAATCTCTGTTCTTCTGTATCCTTCTTCTAATTCCAATCTACTCCCACTATAAATAAGTGGAAGAGAAGAAATAATTGTTTATAGGTCACTGTTATGGTTTATGTCTAGTTGTCCCCCCAAAACCTCATGCAACCATGGGGTGTGGCTTCTACCAATTGAGACTTGATTCATGATCCCTGGGATTGTGTTTTAGTACTGATGAAATTATTGCTCTGAGTAAGGCTGAGACTATGGGTGTGGTCTAGGGCGGGTATCTTAATGCGGAGAGCCTGAATGTAATATAAAGAGCGACAGAGAGACAGACTCAAGCTGTTGCTGTTGCTCTGCTGCCCTGATCGATTTGCTGCCTCTGCCACCATTTTGTTGCTGTTTTGCCACCATGAACTGGATGCTCTCTACTCTGTTCCACTCAGCCTTGGGCCAGCCGAATATGGACTGAAACCTCCAGTAACTGTGAGCTAAATAAACCTTTCCTTCCTTCATTTTGAGTGTCGGGTATTTATCACAATAACAAGAAGTAACTAAGACAGTCACCATATTCAAAACTCATCTTATCTTTTCTCTAGCCTCTGAATTTATTTCTCTACATTGGTTAGTGGAATTATCTACCTCTTTTTGTTCTGTCATCTTGCTTTTTGAGACATAGTCTCCCTCTGTAGTTCTAGCTGGCCTTGAACTTACTATATGACAGCCCAGACTGGTCTCAGACTCACAGTGATCTTCCTGACTCAGCCTCCCATGTCTGGGATTACAGGCATGTGCCACCATGATTGGCTACTTTGTTTCTAAGTTGAGAAATTTGGGAATGGTCTGCCTGTCCCTGAATCTGTATACACTTTCTATCTTTGAGTTGTTTCTTGAATTAGAAATTTAAGCTTCCATTTCTGTTATAGTTGCTTTCCTTTTTATTCACATTTATGAAACATCTCAGTATGCAAATAAATTGAATTTGTGTGACAATTTAATGCAATTGAACATTAATGGTCTAGACAAAAAAAGTGATTCAGAATAAATTATTTAGTTCTTATTATCTCATAAAAGGAAACAGACAGTTTCTGGAAATGCAAACTTTTTCTGTCACTGGGCCAGTGAGATGGTTCAGCAGTCTAAAGCACCTGCTTAGGAAAACTTAGGTAACCACAGGGACTGCAGTTCGATCCCCAGCACCACATGCTGTGCCAGCCCCAATCCCAGGGAAACTTTTTCTGTCACTTATTCTAGCAAAACTTACTTGCCTAAAAGATATTTGAAAGACAGAGTGGTTGTGTTCTTCAAATGAATTTTCCTTTTTAGTGTTGGGAATCAAAAGCCTTGCATAGGATGGGCAAGTGGTCCACTACTGGGTACAGCCCATCTTTGTTTTTGGAAATTCAAAGATGTTCTTGAGGCAAAACAGCTCTCTGAGCCCGAGTAAAAGTCAAAGGTTTCACTCAGTGAAACATAAGGCTCTAACTCCAGCAGCTGGTGGAACTAATAAAAGCCACCAGAAAGCAGGTATCAGAATCTAGTGTGCAGAGTTAAATTTCCAGAAAATAATAAAAGCAAAGCTCAATTTAATGGGACTTAGTAACTGGTAGACTATGTATATTTTGAGGATCTTATTTAGGATTAACAAATTGAGGAACAAACTGGACCAAAAATAGTTTAGAATGCCCAGCCTCACAACATGGGCCAGTTATATTTATAACCAGAGAACAGGGAGTGACTTATGGCAAAGGAAGTGAAGTACAGAGACATTCTGACTGGGACAGCTTGCATCTGTCTTTCTTAAACATGGTTTGAACAGTACACAGCTTGTGACTGGCTGAGATTCACCTACTTCTTTCAAATAGGTTATGTTTGTTTACACAAGTTAGGTTGCAGTTCACTGTGTTTGAAAAAGTCTTTAGGCCAAAGTTAATTCAGTTGCATTGGGCCAAATTTAATAATTTCTTTGTGGTTATTTTAAATATCAGTCATCTCAAATGTGTTTTTTATTTTTTTGTTTTGGGTTTTTTTTTTTTTTTTTTTTTTTTGAGACAGGGTCTCACTGTGCAGTTCAGGCTGGCCTTGAGCTCACTTTTGTGGCCCAGGCTGGTCTCGAATTCACACTGATCCTCCTGCCTCAGCCTCCCAAGTGCTGCGATTACAGTTGTGCACCACCACGCCCGGCTTCAAATGTGTTTTTATAAAAATAATTTTATGGCTGGATGGATTGGTTGATTGATTGGTTGACTGATACAGGGTTTCACTATGCAGTTTGGACTCATAGTAAGACTCCTGTTTTCAGCCTCCCTGGTGCTGGCATTACAAGGGTGCCTAACCACACCCGGTTCTCAAATGCATTTTTTTGGGTGGGACCGAGGTTCCAACTCACAACCTTGCACTTGCCAAGCAGGCACTTGTGCCACTCAGCTATCTCCCCAGCCCCTCAAATGTGTTTTTTGACAAGTACAGTGTGTTGGAAACTGAGTGCTTAGGGCTGGCTGAGATAGCTCAGTGGTGTAAAGCACCTACTTAGGTAAATTTAGGCAACTGCAGGGACCATGGTTCCATTCCCGGCACCACATGCTGTGCCAGCCCCACCCCCAGGGCAGGCTGAGCGGGCCATAACATAAATAAATAAATGTTTAATAATAATAATAATAATAATAATAATAATAATAAACCTGAGTGCTTATTTTTTCAAAAGAATACAGAACAGTAGCAACAATAACAAAAAGCATTAGAAATGATACAAAATTTCATTAAACAAAGCAACAGGAATTCAACAAAAACTGAGTGCTTAGATAAATACCTTGAGAGAGTTTATGCTTTTGATTGTAGAAATCCATAGTATTACAGACCTGTACTACATTTGATGAAGTGGTTGGTAGTTTTCTTTCTGTTGTGAGTATTGTAAATAGAGCTGCCTAGAGCAGTGGTAGTGTTATATCTAAAATCCCCATTCCCATAGCAGCCTTTTAGTGTCCTAAATTTTGTGCTTTCATATTCAAACAACACATTCCTTCTTTCTACTGTGTTTCTTTGGCTCAGTGTCCACATATTTTTATTTAGTCCCTGAGTCATGCTAGAAAGACGTATAGATATTAGCATAAGAAATAAAATGTAGCTGTGATGGCCGAGTGGTTAAGGTTTTGAATTTGAAATCCCCACACAGGCTCAAATGCTGGTCCTAGTGTTTCGACTAAGCCAGGAGGATCATGATGAGTTGCAAGCCAGCTTAGACTGCATAGCAAGACTCTATCTCAAGAACAAACAAACAAAACCAAAGAGAAATGAATTGATGACAAAAACTTTTGGGCCTATAGGGCAAAGACCTGAATATAGTATTTATTCTACGTGTTGTATGTATTAATGTGTTTAATCCTCAATATAAATTTTTGAGGTTTTAACTTAGACTTAACCACCCAGCAGAAAAGTTTAACCACGAGGCATAAAAAATAAAGCCAGGTTAGTATGCTGAGCTGTAAAAGGCTCAAGTCAATAGCTTCCAACATTGCCAGTTCTGCCAATAACCCACCACTATTATGGAATATTGTTCTATGTATACAACTAATTTCTCTTAGTTAAATGAGAAGAAATATTTGTGATACAGTGTAAAAACTGATCCCGGTGGATGACTCCAAATGATACAGGGAAAACTGATTTCCCAACCTGAAAAGTACTTGGAGGGGCCAGGGAGATAGCTCAGTGGAGTAAGTGCTTGTCTGGCAAGTGCAAGGTCCTGAGTTCAATCCCTGGTATGGGGGTGGGAGGGACTGCACTATGTACTGAAAAGTACCTGGGAAGAGTTCATGTTCTCTAAAACTGAAGAATGAATTGTAGGAACAAATTGAAGTTATGAGCACAATAGCTTTCTTAGGGGAAGGAAAGTTCTTGTCCGAGAGAGGGATAGGGGTTGGTCCCCAGGGAGTGATCCCCAGGAAGCTGTCTCTTCCAGGGACTTTTATAGAGGAAAACCATGCAGTGAGGCAGGTCTAAGGTGAAAACCATGGGAGCTCCCTTAGGTGGGCATGAAGTGGGACAAAACTATGGTCAACCAATGAGGTTGCAAGCACCATTGCTCAGGTAAAATTGATGAAAGCCAATACCAGATGAGGAAGTGAGTCATGTAGCAAGCAGGCTTGAATACAGAACAGGGTCTCTTCTTGTTGGGGGTTGGGTTACTGACTCATTTAGGCTCTTTTAAGGTGATTGATACCTATTTAGAATATCAATCCCTGATGCACATTCCTAGGGAAGTACATGGCTATATTTGTTTCTTCTTTTGTCTTGAGGTCTGGCCCAGAGCTGGGGTGTGTGCCTCTTGCAAAGCTGTAAAGTCACCTTGGCTTCCATCTTATCTCCTTGAGGACCTGGTCCTGTCTAACTGCCTATAATATGTCTATCTAATTCAATGAAGACAACAATATGCATTGTATCAGTTATTGTGGCTGTCCTACCAATGTGTTTTGAAACTGTCTCAACGTTATTTCTCATTAAAAGTAATAAAAAAATACAAAAACAACAAAAAAAACAAATTCATGAGGTTGTGTTATTATTCTTCCCATCTTACTGCTGTAGGCAGTTAAATTAGATAGAAATATTATAGGCAGTCAGATAGGGCCAGGCCCTTGAGGATGATATGGAAAACAACGTGGCTATACAGCTTTTCAAGGGACAGACACCCCACTTGTGGGCCATACCTTAAAACAAAAGAGTAATGAAGTGTAACCACCTAGTTCCTTGAAGATGTACAGCAGGGATTGATATTCTAAATGAGTATCAATCACCCTATAAGAGCCTAAATGAGTCAGGAACTCAACCCCAACAGGAAAAGCCCTTATTTCGTATTCATGCCCACTTGCTAGTGACTTGCTTCCTAACTTGTTCCTAATTTAATACCTGAACAATGGTGCTTGTAATCTCATTGGTCGACCATAACTTTGTTCCACTTCATGACCACCTAAGTGAGTTCCCATGGTTTTCACCTTAGGCCTACCTTGTCACATGCTTTTGCCCTGTAAGACCCCTAAAAAAGACAATTTCCTGGGTAACTCACTAGGGTCCTCCTTCTGTTTCCCTCTTGGACAGAAGCTTTCATTCCCAATAAATATTCTATTCTAAATCCCCATCTCGTTCCTAAAATTTGTTCTTTGGTTTTAGAGAACATGAACTCGTCCCAATGTCTTTCAGGTTGGGAATCTCATTTTTCCTTCCTGCGTCATTACCAGAGGATAACCTGAGACATAGAAACACTAATTATTTTACCCAAGATGACTCAGCTAGTAAGCATTAAATATCTCGTAGTGACAGAGTTGGTCAAAGCTGTAAAGACAGCCTAACTTTGGAACCTGTGTTCCACTATATGCTATATACCATATTGCATTTTAAAATAAGATTTCTCTTGCCTGTTCAGGAATTCTCTTTCTTTCTAATCTCTCTTCCTGCCTTTATCAGTAGTAACCTCCAGGATTCTACTCTTCATACCTCCTTTGGGATAGGTAGTAACAAGATTCTGTGATCAAGACAAACATCATTCCTAGGAGTGCAGCCTAAATGTTTCCCCCTCCTCAAGGGAGATGACTGAGAGAATGGTAACTAGAAGAGAGAATGGTAACTAGAAGATAAACTCGCTTCCACCTTTACACCTGACAAGATTGATGCACACATAATACTACTAATATATTCTCTTTCCACACAACAGAGGAGAGAATAAAGTCAACTGGGTAAAAGGGAATGGAAACTGCCCAGTGTGGACAAACTCCACACTGGATATATGCCACAATTTCTCTATGTCAATTTGAACTTTGGTTCTGGTTCTTACCTGCAAGGGTAGCCTAGATCATTCCGTATATAACACAAGGCTTAGATGTTTCAGAGTCCTCACAGCAGAGTGTCTACAAAGCAGATTTTTTTTTCCAAAGCAGATTTTTATCTTTATGACTTTGATGTATTATTGTCCTACTGAAGTCAACTACTTACCTATTAAATTGGGATAATAAAGTACACTAATACTATTTATAGCCTATCTCTCTATAAGTCTGTGTCATGACTTAATTGTGTCCAGGACTCTCTATGATGGCTTATTTTCAGTACTACATATCAATTTATAGTAGACACTTAACCACATTAGTAAGTAAAGACAAAACAAATGTTACTTAATCGTTAAGGTTTAGACATTTTCAGACCGTATTTCCCTATGCAGCATAGGCTAGAACAGGCTATATAGCCTGGGATCCTATGGCCTGACATCTGGATCCTCCAGCTTCAGCCTTCCAAACATTGGGATTACTGTTGTGTGCCACCACAGACTTGGCTGCCAAGTCTGTGCTACTGCGAGGTGGTAGAACATTTAGGAGGTGATAGAACCTTTAGAGGTGGGGCATAGAGCAAGAAAGTCATTGGGGATCCAACCTGAGGAGAATACTGGGATCTCATACCTTGTCTCTTAGTTCCAAGCAGCCACTGAGGTTAAAAGCTACCTCTACCACACACTTCCCACCTCAGGCTCTAAGGCAACAAGTCAAGTGAACAAGAAATACACCTCTGGAACCATTAACCAAAATAAGATGTCTCATTTAATTTGATTTTGTTAGATATTTTGTCATAGTGCCATAGTTGGTTGAGACACTAGTAATTAAATTATTTTAAGATCATTTCCTAGGAATGTTACCTCATAATTTAAAGTAACCAATTGGCTGTAAACATCCTTTTCATTTTAGTTTTGAAATAAAATATTTGTGGTATAAAAAATTCCAGTCCTAAAGAAGACAAGAAAAATGTACAAGAAATACTCAGTACCCTTCACCTGATTTTGCAACTCAATAACATCTTGTGAGCTTTGTTTAGTTTCTCACTCACATGGATTCATGCATGCATATTCTATTTTTGTTTAGGTTTAGTCATTTGAAATGAAGTTGTTGACATTATTACATTTACCAACTAAACATTTCAGAGCTGGCAAGATAGCTCAGCAGTCTAAAGCATCTGCTTAGGAAAGCTTAGGCAACCTCAGGGACTGGGGTTCAATCCCTGGCACCACATGTTGTGCCAGACCCACCCTCAGGGCAGGCTGAGCCAGCCATAATAAAAAAACAATAAATTTTTTTTAAAAAAAGAATGGTTTAACGGGGCCCGGCAGGATGGCTCAGTGGTCTAAAGTGCCTGCTTAGGAAAGCTTAGGCGGCTTCAGGGACCGTGGTTCGATCCCTGGCACCACATGCTGTGCCAGCCTTGCCCTCAAGGCAAGCTAAGCCTGCCATAAAAATAAACAAACAAAAGTTTTGAAACAAGAAAAAAAAAAAAAAAGATTGGTTTATCTTTCCAACTAAACATTTTAACTTGTACTATCTAAGAAGCACATGGTCCTATGTTTCAAAAATATCACCATCACGTCTAAGGCACGTAAGATGGTCCCACTATTACTATCTTACAGTCTCATTAAAATTTCTTTAGTCTTCCACAAAAGGACCTTTACAGATAACTGCTCAACCCTTTTTACTGATTCAATATTCAGTCAAGGATTTGGTTGTGAATATCGACCACCCCCAGTAGATGCTTAAAAAATCTTTCATGACAGTGACATTTTAAAATATTCCATCTAATTGTCTTGTGCAATGTCCTATAAACTGATTTGTCTATTTCCCTGCACTTGGATTCAGGTTAAATATTTTGGCAAGAATACCACCTCAGTATTGTTATACTCTAACGTATCATCTCTGTCTGGAGACATATAACATCAGTTTATCTCAGTATAGGAAATACTTAATTAGATGATTTGACTGATGTAATGTTTTTCACCTTCGTTAAAAATATAAGCTTCAGGTGTTGGGTGTGATGGCACACACCTGTAATCTCAGCACTCAGGAGGCTGAGGTAAGATCACCATGAGTTTGTGGCCAGCCTGCATTACATAGTGAGTTCAAGACCAGTGTGAACTAGGTAGTGAGACCCTCTCTAAACAAACAAGCAAATCTAGAGGTGATACTTTCAGACTATTTGAATATCTCATCTCTCAATTATTTTTCACCCATTGGTTTCAATATTAATATTGTTTGAATTTACTTCTACTTTGGAGGTAACAAAATTTTAAAATTTCTTTCACTCCTTCTAGATGCATTATCCAGCAGCCTTTTGTTAAAAAAAAAAAAAAAAAAAAAGCTTTCCTTGACTCTATCTTGTTTTCATTTCATTTGGAACTCATGCATTCTTTTAATGAAATTCGATGTGCTATAATCCATTTAATGTAATTTATTTTTGACAGCATGCCTATCATAGAAGAATTAAAAACAACTCCTAATTAGATTATAAATCCTTTTCCCCAAAATAGCAAAAATCTCTGGCTATCACAGCATGGCTAAAGTCAAGAACAATGCAATTTATTGGAAACAGGAAGATTAACAACTAGTGATGAGACACCTGTACCCTTTCTCACCTCCCACCTTGGGTTCTGACTGCTGTGCTCATACTAATCCCCAAGCCAAAATTTCTCTCTGGGAAAACAGATTTATCCAAGGAAAAATGCCTAGTGGTACAAATATTGTATGTCTTCACTTAAATAAATAGAAGGAGACAGAATTCTAAGAATCAGTTAAAAAGTGCTGGATTCCTGTATGCAAAGATTACAATTTGTTTTCCAGTGGATTTACTTCTCAGTATGAGTGAATAGTTAGGGATCACCCAATAGTTTTTTTTATTACCAAGTATTAAATTCAGATCTTGTGCTTGCCAGGCAGGTGCTTATGGCATATCTCATATGGTGACAGGCATCAAAAGAAGGAAACATCAAAACAGCAAAGATAACCTGGATAAAATAGGATTTTGCAAAGAAAGATTTCAGAATTTCACTATTTTTTAAAATTTTATTAATTTTAATGAGAAAGACATAACAAATGAGACAATTTCAAAATAGTTTAATAGGATGGTTACAATAATTAATATATTGCTTATTGTTGTCTTCGTAGTAGTTGTTTAGAGTACAAGATGCAGACCTGATATCTTTTGTATACGTACAGAACAGTAATAACTAAAATCAAGACAATATTAAAAGGTACTTTATCCATGAAGATATTGCAAGCTATGTTTGAAAAGGGAATAATCAGAGAGATTAAAATGTGATTACAGGAGACAACGCAAAAATGAACAACATAAGACTAGCAGGCAAACAATGAGAAAGAAGGAATCAATGTAAACGATATAAAAAGAATATGGGGCCTGGCGGGATGACTCAGTGGTCTAAAGCACCTGCTTAGGAAAGCTTAGGTGGCTGCATTGATCCCCAGCACCACATGCTGTGCCAGCCCTGCCCTCGGGGCAGGCTGAGCTGGCCATAAAAATAAATAAATAAACAAACAAAAGTTAAAAAAAAAGAAAGAAAAAAATATGGGCAGAAGTAATAGCAGAAAACTTCCCACATATGGAGAAACAATTTGACATTCAGGTAACCAAAGGATGTAGAACTCTGAATAACATCAATATAATTAAAACCACACCCAGACATATAATAAGCAAGATCCCAGAAATTCAGCACAGAAAAAGTATACTAAAAGCTGCTAGAGAAAAGAAACAGATCACATTTAAAGGAAGACACACTAGAATAATGTCAGATTTCTCTTTAGAAATCATCAAGTCAATAAGAGCATGGAGTAAAGTACTATAAGTCTTGCAAGAACAAGTTCCAACCCAGATTGATATACCTTGCAAAACAGTCTCTTTTTAGTATGATGGAGAAGTGAAATACTTCCAGGACAAAGAACAACTAAAGAATTTCATGATGGCAAAGCCAACCCTACACAGTCTACTAAAAGATATTCTAGAGAGGAATCAAAATGACAACTCCATGAATGAGAAGCAAAGAACCCATCAAATTGGGTTCTTTTGTATATAGCAGCAGAAATTTCCATAAGCATATTCTTTTTTTTTTTGTCTTTTTGAGACAGGGTCTCACTATGCAGTTGAGGCTGGTCCTGAGCTCACTTTTGTAGCCCAGGCTGGTCTCGAACTCACATCAATCCTCCTGCCTCAGCCTCCCGAGTGCTGGGATTACAGGTGTGAGCCACCATGCCCTGCTTATCCATGAGCATATTCTACAAATGGAGTTCTCCTACACCCTATGGGCCATGATTCTGTCAAATAGTAGTAGCTCAGTCCCATAAGTGATACTTGGCCTCCAGTAAGTGTCATGGACACTGTCCATATATGTAACATACTAGAATTTTGTGCAATATGCTATCCCCAAACTGTTAGATAGTCTGGTCATATATTTGCCATTTCAGTCTTCACGTTATGTTTTATTAGTAATTCTTTTACTATCATGGAAATGTTTTCTTTTTTTTTGGTCTTTTTGAGACAGGGTCTCGCTCTGCAGTTGAGGCTGGCCTTGAGCTCACTTTTGTAGCCCAGGGTGGTCTCGAACTCTCACCGATCCTCCTGACTCAGCCTCCTGAGTGCTGGGATTACAGGCATGTGCCACCACACCTGGTTATGGAAATGTTTTCTTAGTTGATATTTTTACAAATATTAACCTATTAAAATATTATGTGAGTACTCTGAATTAACTGCAGATTCATACATATATGATACAAAAAAGATTTGATTTGAATTTTGGAATATTGTTTTGAAATACCTAATTTAATTTCTAACTAATTAATATTTAATTAATTTTATTTGTTCTATAATTTGTTTATATTATTATTCATGCTGTATCTTTTTTTTTTTTTTTTTTTTTTTTTTTTTTTTTTTTTTTTTTTTTTTTTTTTTTTTTTTTTTTTTTGTGGGACCAGGGTTCGAACTCACGACCTTGCACTTGCCCAGCAGGCACTTGTGCCTCGGAGCTATCTCCCCAGCCCCTATGCTGTATCTTTGATTTATAATCTATTTATAAGATGTGGTATGATATTTTCTCCTAGTATTAGAAACTTTTTTTTTTTTGGTGGTATCAGGGTTCGAACTCATGACCTTGCACTTGCCAGGAAGGCACTTGTGCCAAGGAGCTAGCTCCCCATCCCTAGTATTAGAAACTTTAAAGAGAAAAAAGAAAAAAATATATATATACGAGAGTTAGGCTAGATATATAGCTACTTTCTCTTAGTTCATTGAGAATAAAAGTTTGTACTGATACTGTTTAGACAAGATATCAGGTCTGCATCTTGTCCTCTGAATACTATGAAGACAACAATATGCATTGTATTAATTATTATTATTATTATTATTATTTTGTCTTTTTGAGACAGGGTCTCGCTATGCAGATGAGGCTGGCCTTGAGCTCACTTTTGTAGCCCAGGCTGGTCTTGAACTCGCACCAATCCTCCTGCCTCAGCCTCCCGAGTGCTGGGATTATAGGTGTGAGCCACCACGCCCGGCTTCATTGTATTAATTATTGTAACCATCCTACTAACTTGTTTTGAAACTGTTTCATGGCTATTTTATCTTTTTTTTCTTTTTTGCTCATTAAAATGAGCAAAAAAAAAAAAAAAGTGATTGCAGGTGTCATATGCCTGTAATCCCAGCTCTGGGGAGGCTGTAGACAGACACTATGAGTTTGATCTAGTAGTGAGACCCTAAACACCCTGTAGACTCTTCTCTAAAAACAAAAAAACAAAAAAATGATTGCAGAAATTTAAAACATTGATAGGGTTGAAAGACAAGAAAAGTTGATAGACCTTTTGGAAAGTAAACTAGAAGGGAGAGAGGGGAGATAGAAAGGGAAATAAAAATAATTAAGATGTTTTATATAAATGACCCAACTCCCCAAGATGAATGTAATCATTATATACTGTAATCATGTACAAATAAAATTAAAAGTGAAAGTCTACAAGAAAAATGCATGAGGAATTACAGTCAAAATATAAAAGTTAAATGATTAATCTAGGAGGACTATCATGTGATTAATAGTTTCTTCTTTAAAAAAACTAATTTATTACTGCTTCTGGGCCTTCTGGCCAATAAAAAATATAACAAATTAATTTATCAATTTATTTTTATTTTAAAGAAAAGAAAAATGAACAATAAAAACAATAGTATAAAATTTCAAAACAAGACTGTAAGAGAATATCAAAGGTTTGTACACTGCATATTGTTATCATCAGAGTAGTTGCTCATATTATAAGATATAGGCATGCAAAATTGATCAAATAACATAGGCATAAAATTTCTTTTCAATGAGCTGATAGCAATTAGTAATGTAACTATCTTAACTATCTTGTGTATATGTAGTTTCAAAAAGAGTAAAAATTATTTTAAAATTTTTGAGAACATTTTTCCAGGAATGGGTGAAATGATTGTGTCTGGTAACATAAATTAAGGTAAGCACAATGGCTGGAGGGCATACTAAACATTGCAAGGGGAAAGAGGAAAAAAAAGTATAATATGATGAGTTTCTGTTCTCCAAAACTATAAGACTTCTTCTTTTTTTTTTTTTTTTTTTTTTTGTGGATCTGGGATTTGAACTCAAGACCTTGCACTTGCCAGGCAGCACTTGTGCCACAGAGCTATCTCCCTGGCCCCCCGTTCTCTAAAACTGAAGAATGAATTTTATCATAATGGAGGTTATGAGCAGAACATATTTAGTAGGGGGAAAGAAAGCTCCTGTCTGAGAGGGTGGTCCCTCTCAGGTGGTCCCTAAAGGGTGGTCTCAGGGAAGCTCTTTCTTCCAGGGACTTTCATAGAGGAAAACCATGTGGTGAGCTGGGTCTAAGGTGGTGAACATGAGAATTCCCTTAGGTGGGCATGAGGTGGGACAAAACTATGGTCAACCAATGAGATTACAAGCACCATTACTCAGGTAGAATTGATTAAATCCAGAACCAAATGGGGAAATGAGTCTTATAGCAAGCAGGCATGCATACCGGGATAGGGTCTCTTCCTGTTGGGAGTTGGGCTAGTGACTCATTTGGGCTCTTTTGAGGTGATTGATACCTATTTAGAATAATCAATCTCTCATGCTAATCTTTAGGGAAGCTAGCATTTGTTTGATATTTGGTCTTTAGGTCTGGCCCACAGCAGGAGCTTCTATCACTCCCACACTTCTAAGGTAATCTCCTTTGAGGGCCTAGCCCTGTCTGACTGCCCATAATATTTCTAACTTAGCTGCCTGCAATAATATGACAATGGCAGTAGACTTGTCAATAATTGGCAGGTAGGAAAAAAAACGATGAGTACATTCAAAAAAAAAAAAATTTTTTTTTTTTACATTCAAAATTAGAGAAGTTATTTCCAACTAAAAATTGTTTCCCCACTATCTTGGGTACTTTAGTGTGCATTAGAGATGATAGGTTTTAGCAGGAGCAGGACAGTGGCAGCAGTGGAGCTGTAGAGAGAAATGGGGGGAGCCTTTATTAACTCTGAACACTCCCAAGCAACAGAAGGTAGGTCTCCTTGGGCTCTGTCCCTAATTTATCACTTCTAGGGACACCAACTGGCCTTCAATCTTATCTCTATGTTACTGCAAGAAACACTGCCAGCCTGGTCTTTACAGGCCGGCTTTCTGTTGGTCTTCTTGTCTTCTGAGCTCTGACCAGAATCTCCCCTACAGAAGAGCTGAAGCTGTTCCAGCTCTTTGAAAGTAGGCAACATCTCTGAACCTTTCCTATCTCTTCCCATAAGGCTTTCTCAAAAGCTTGTAATCCACATAGTCAGGTTCAGCCACAGCAATGGCCCCACTCCCGGTACCAAATTCTGTCTTAGTTACTCCTCTGTCATTGCTGAGACAAATACCCGACACTCAAAATGAAGGAAGGAAAGGTTTATTTAGCTCACAGTTATTAAAGGTTTCAGTCCATATTCAGATGGCTCCAAGGCAGAGAGGCACATGGCAGAGGGCAACCTTTCATGGAGGCAGCTAAGAGCAAGATCGAAGGGAGGAGTAGCAGTAGCTCAAGCAGCTACCTTCTCAGGTAGCTGAGGTGCAGCACCCACACCCACAATAATCAATTATAAATTCCAGAAGTTGTGGCATGACTGCATGAGGCTTTGGGGAAACACTGATATGCAAACCACAAAAACATGATTTAAAAAATTTTTAAATCATTAATTAATTAATTTGGTACAGGGTCTCACTATGCAGCTCATAGCCTGGACTCACAGTGATCCTCCTGTCTTAGCCTCCTCAGCTGGATTATAGGCATGCACCATGACACCTGGTTTGGGTGGTCTACTCAACTTCTGGGACAGCCAAGGCATGTGGCAGAATGAATTGAACCCAGGGCTTTGAGCTTGCCAGGCAGGTGCTTAGACCACTGAGCTCTCTCCCCAGCCCAAGACATGGCTTTAAGGGTAATGAAATATATCTTTGATAAATAATGGAATAAAAAAAGAGATGAACAGTGTTATGGTTTGTATCTAGTTGTCCCCCCAAAGCCTCATGTAAATCATGGGGCTGTCAAGCACGCAGCTCAAGGGGTGGGGCTGAAAGACCAGGGCAGGGCTTGAGGGAGGTGGCCCAGAGAGGTGCAAACCATTAAACTGACAGCACACACTGTCAGAGAGTTCCCCCCACCCCAGGTGGCAGCTTCTCAGGTATGAGGGAATCATACTGGACATGGCATCATAAAGTCTCAAGGTCTTGCCATGTAATTCAGGCTGCTTTAAATTATGAAACCTCTAGTAACTGTGAGCTAAATAAAACTTTCTTTCTCTAAGCTTGTATGGTGGGTATTTGTCCCAGCAATGACAGAACAGTAACTAAGACAAACTATTTACAGGTAAACTTTGTGGACAAGTTGGATTTAATTCCCAATTTTTCCAGGAACCAAAATGTATGTTATGTGAGACTAATTTATATGCAATTTTGACCAGTCTGGAACTCTTTAGGATATTGAATCATTTGGGATAATTTTCTACATAATTGAAGATTATCCCTTTAGGTACCTTAAGTTGTTCATTATAATCATTAAGAAAACACTGTTAGGGCCCAGTGGGATGGCTCAGTGGTCTAAAGCGCCTGCTTGGGAAAGCTTGGGTGGCTTCAGGGACCGTGGTTCGATCCCCGGCACCACATGTTGCGCCAGCCCTGTCCTCGGGGTGGGCTGAGCTGGCCATAAAAATGAGTGAATAAACAAACAAAGGTTCTGAAACAAGAAAAAATAAATAAGTAAAATCAAAAATTAAAAAAAGAAAACACTGTTAAAATATACCTCATGATTTGTTTGGCTTTGTGGGGATCAAACCCAGAATATTGTATTTTTAATTAATCTGTTTAGTCATTTATATCTTTTTTTTTTTTCCATTTAGGACAGGGGATACAGGGTTTAGAGGGTCTCACTACATAGACTGGACTCATGATTCTCCTGTTTTCAGACTCCCAAAGTGCTGGAATTACAGGCGTGTGCCATCATACCCAGTCTCAATAGCCCTCTCTGTGTGCCCTGGGGGCAAGCTTGGCACAGCAAGCTGGGGATCAAACCTGTGCTCTGCCTAAGCAGGTGCTTTAGTATGCTGAGCTATCACGTCATCCCTTTAAGGGTTTTTGTTGTTTTTTGGGCTGGCTCAAGATGCCTTAAAGGTGGGTCTGAGGAGTAGACCTTCTCCTGTGCCTGACTGGGATTGCCCACACAGACACTTAAACCACTGAGTTAACCTGCAAACCTCCGATTTGTATCTTTGCAGTACTAAAGATTGAACTCAATGAGCCACATGTACTATGTAAGTCTCCACCACTCGGGTGCAGCCCTGGTGCTGTCTGTCTTGTCTGTCTGGCTTTAATGAATTGGTCAGACTGGACTCACACTTTAAATTCTCTATCCCCAGTCTCCTGAGTAGCTAGGTGTGTATTACAAAATGTGTTAGTATATCATAAAATGGCCTTACAGCCAGTAGACTTCAGTTTCTTAATTGCCTAGGTAATAGCTGCTGTTCCAGTTATGGCTGCTTCTGGTGTCTTAGAAATGGCTGGTCACTCTGATGTATAGCTGGTCACTATGATGAACATTGCATAAACGAATTCCCAATTGACAAGCCATTCTACCTCTAAACTCTGCTTGCTTAGCCCAAATAAGCCCAGACCACTAGGGATCAAGGCCTGATATTCTGGGAGTGATCCCTATCGGTATCAACGTAAATAAATCTGCATCCCAATCCTGGGTGTTGTTTTGGAATTTTTACTTTCCTCCTGCTGCTGAGGATTTCTCTCATTCATGCCCAGTGAGCACTTTACCATTGAGCTACAGCCCTAGCCTGGAAAGGATAAGGGAATTCTATGCTATCATGTTGTACAGAGGGTTGTATATATGTGCACAGAGAAAAGCTAAGGGTTCTTGCACATTCAATTCTATTTTCCATAATTTTGTGAGACAGTGAGGTTAGTTATAAGGGTTTTTTAATGATTTTTTAAATTTAATATTTTTATTGTTTAAATTTAACAATGCTTATATTACATATTTTCATCATCAGATCAGTTTAGATTAATACATATAGGTATATAAGATTGATCAAACAATTAAACATTAACACTTTTAAATCAACATTACCTTTTTTTTTTCTTTTCCCCTTTCTTTTGAGAGTTGACATATTGCATATTGTCCTCACAATCATTGTACAGAGTACAGTGTGTGGGCATGATCCACCTCCCTATTGATGTTGCTTAGAAAAAAAATTTTTATGATATTCTGAATCATCTGCATTTCTTACAGGGTGTAATTTTTTTTGTAAATATTTGTAGTAAGACTGTCTTTAGTGTTAAGTATCTTGTATTTGCCTCAATTATACTCTATTTTATTTTTGTATTTCGTGCAGTGTCTCCCTATGCACCTTGAACTGGTAGTGATTCCCGTTTTCAGCCTGGTCCCCAGCGCCCTGGGATTAAGGGTGTGTGTCACTACACCAGCCCACCTGGATGCAGGGATGGCAAGGCCCCTGGTGCCAGGTGTCACCAGCCCTTATACTCCATTGTAGACACTAATTAGGCCTTTAGATTTAGGTTTTTAGGAATAAATCCAGTTTCAATTTATTTAGGACCATCTTACATTAAGAAAGGAAAACACTCTATTATACCTAATTTGTTATGGCAGTACCTTAAAGTACAGCGATTACAAAATCCTTTTAATATTTATTAGCGTAGGTCTGCAGGACATGATTATATTCCTTGAGTTGGTACATCCACAGTACACCTTGTTTCATCTCTTTCCACTCCCTACTTTCCTCACCCTCCTCATTTTTCTCCTGTCTTCTGCAATCGCTTAATTTGGATTCCATTTTGCAAGTGTTCATGACTTGCCAAACTGAAGGCGTAAAATTAATCGATATGTGGGTAAAAGTTAAGATATATTATTTACAGGCACAAATTCCCTATGATGTGATCATTACGTATGTCAAAAGTGTACCAATAAATTAAATAAAATCACCCGCGTTACCAAGAACCTACAAAATCCTAACAGCGCTAATGTGCAGCACCTATAATTCCACCAGAACTTAAAAAATTTTAGTTAACTTCCCACGGGCTTCGCGGATTTCCCTCCCTCATTGCCCTCGCTCCTGCACCTCCGCGCCCGGGCGTCCGGGCAGGCGGACCACAGCTCGCCCGGGACTGAGTCAGCGCCGGGGCCGAAAAGTTCGGCGGGAGGCGCAGGGCGGAGCTTCCTCCCGCCGACTCCGAACCCGGCTCTCCTTGCCCGAGTCCACGTCTCTTCCTTTGGACAAGCTTGTTTCTTCAGGTCGGGCCCAGACGTCGTGACAGCCTCACCCCTTTAAAACGGGAGCTTCGACCCCGCCTCGAAGATCTCCGGGGGCCCGGCCCAGCGCCTTGAGGGCCGCAGCGCGGGTTTCTTGGGGCCCGGCTCGGGCCGCGTTTGCGTTCTCGGCACCCAGCTCCGCGGCGCAGCGCTCCGCAGCGCGGGCATGGAGAGCGGCTCGGACTCAGGTCAGGGCCCTAGCGTGCGGCTGCGGGGCGGGTAGGCCGCGCGTGCCGGGTCGGCCGGCGCGGCGGCTGGTGGGCAGGACGCGCAGCGGGCGGGCGAGCCAGCGCGAGGGCGGGCGCGGGGCCGTGGGGGGGGGCGCTGGGAGGATGGCTCAGCTCTTTCTAAATATAAAGCCGGCGTGAGCCCGACGAGCGGGGCGCCGAGCCGCACAGCGGCCGCGCGGGGAGTCGGCGCGAGGCTGGGCGAGCGCCGGAGCGGCGAGCTCGCGAGGGGTGGCGAGAGCGACGCTCGCAGCGCCGAGGACGCAGGCGACGGCGGGCGGGTCTGGTAGGCGCAGCACGGCCTGCGCGAGCGAGCGCCGGAGTTGGCCCTGGGCTCCGCCGCACCGGGCGCCGCGAGCCCCCCGCTCCGCCCGCGCGCGCGCTCTCGCCCGTCCCTCCCTCCTCCCTCTGGGCGCAACATGGCTGCGGCCGCCGCCTCCGCCTCCCAGGACGAGCTGAGTAAGTGCCGGGCCCGAGCTTTCGGCGGCGAGCCCGAGCGAACGCCCTGCGGGCCAGGGGACGGCGGCCGGGCCGCGCCGGAGGCCTCGGCGCTCGCGTGGCACTGGACGGTGGGGAAGGCGGGCGGCCGGGGGCCGGCGAGCTCGGGCCTGGCGGCCGGGCGGGCGGACGGTGAACGGGATGCCGGACGCCGCCGGCGCTTGTAGGCCTCAGGTTTGCACCGTCACGTTGTGAAATTGAAACTAGAGCTCCGGGTGGAGCCACCTCTGCCTGGGACCCGCCCCGGCCCGCGGTCGGGGGTGCCCGGCCTGGTGGCGCGGCATGGGGCCAGTGAGCGGGCTGGAGGCCCAGGGTGTCGGACAGTGTCACTCCCGGGTCTGACCCCGTTGCGTCCCCCGTGCTGTTAGGCGAGTTCTGAAAATGGAGCTTCAGGGAACCGGGAGAAAACGTCCTTCCGTGACACCTTAGAGATAAGCCAAAAGGTCACGGCTAGGCGGTGACCCTTGGTGCAGAGGGCGGGAGGACAGAGAGGGGCACCTTGCTGGCTACAGGAGAAACCACGGAGTGACAGCGCGGTCAGAAAGGAGGAGGGTCAGTGCACACTGGACAGAAGCATTGCAGATAGGAGAGCGGTGGTCACCCTGAAGCCCAGGCCGCTCACTCTGGCCGCCTAGGTGCTTTGTGGGAAGTGTAGTTCCGAGGTACTGCAGGCCCGTGTTGGGGTCATAAATATTCAACTTCCGTAGGACGATTTGTTGTTGCCTTTTGGGTAGTTTGTTTAAATGCTCTAGGTTATTTAAGCGCCATACCCCCACGCTGCCCTTCAGTTTACAATAAAAACAAAGGTGACATTTAGGGATGATGTGGGTTTTAAATGGAAGAGCAGGTGAAGTGTTGGAAGCTTATGTTTGTGAAGCTTATGTTGTTAGCCTCCAAAATCTGTATGAAAGTAATTATAATTTATGTTTCTTGGATGGTTGGCAGTTTAAAACTGCTTTTATATGCATGATCTCACTTTTGCCCTAACAACCTTGTGAGGTAGGTACATTTCTTTAAAAGAGGGGGTAGGTTTAGAGATTAAGTTCCTCATTGCTTTGATACAGAGTGGTAGGCCAGGAGTGCTCTTCGCTCCTTCTGAAGCCGAGGGGACAGTGGAGAGTCAGTTGGTGGAGACAGGACTTCTGGGTATGTTTAGAGGTCGTTGTGGGCTGATAGCCACAACCTTTTGCTGCGATTCCCAGTGGGAGCACCACTGGGCCTTTCAAGGAGAGACCAGTTCCCTCATTTTATTTTTTATTTGTTATTATTTTACTGTGATACTGAACATAAGGTTTTACTTAACCATCTTTTAAGTGTATCCTTTAGTAGCATTAAGTGTATTCACACTATTGTGCAGTTTTCACCACCATCCATCTGTAGGACTCTTCATCTTGTGAAGTAAAACTCTGCGTTCAGGAAACTACAACTCCCTGTTCCTTCTCCCAATCCCAGGCAACTACCATTCTACTTTTTGATCTTTGTTACTGTAGCCTTCTCATATAAGTGCTATCACACTGTGTTTGTTTTTGTATTTGATTTATTTCATTTGTCATGTCTTTAAGGTTCATCCATCTTGTAGCATGTGTTAAAATTTACTTTTGAAGGTGGAGTCATATTCCTTGGTAGGTAATATGTCACATTTTCTGATCCATCCATTTCTCTGGGCACCAGGGTTATTTCTAGACTATTGTGAATAGTGTTGCTGTGAACATGAGCATACAAATGTGTTTAATTTAATTAATTATTTTTTTTGTGGTATTGGGATAGAACTCTGAACCTTGTACTTGTCAGGCAGGTACTTGTGCTGCTGGAGCTATATCCCTAGTCCACAAATGTTTTAGAGACTTTGCTTTTAGTTGTTTTGGGGGCATACTTAGAAGTGCAATTACTGCATCATATTTAATTTTGAGGAATCACTAAACTTATTATTTGTAGTATAGGGAATTGAACCCAGGACCTTACCTGTGCTAAGCAAGTGATTCATTCAAATTGTGTCACAATCTTTCTGACAGACTGTAGCACTTTATGTTTCCACTAACGATGCACAAAGAATCATAGTTCTTCCCTATCCTGGTGAAAATTTATTTTCTGTATTCTCAGTGGGAACCAATCCAGTGGATGTTAGTTTTTTTTTTTTTTTTTTTTAATTAGTATGCTGCAATCTGAGTTCTTGCCCTTGCACTAACCTTTTTAAAATTTTAGTCACCTTTAGAAATGGGGAACAACATGAGATGAAGAAGACTTGGTATCATTCTAAAGCATTTGAAGTATTTGTGTATAGTATACAATGTGCTCCTGTAATATGTTGCTACCATAGTACTTCTGATTAGGGAACTTGTTTGCTTTAATAGCTAGTGGAAAAGTTAGTGACAGATAATTCATTTCCATCATTTCTAACCCTTTTGGTTTGGTCATGTCAATAGTGGTTGGACACAGAGATCTGTCACTTTGGTTTCTGTATTTCTTTGGGGAGATTGAATTTTTTTGGCAGTTGTTATTTTAGAGTAATTTGAAACCAATACATATACAGAAGTTCATACATTTCAAATAATATTTTTAGTTTCATAATGACCTTAAAAAAAGGGAAAATGGCTGAGAAAGGTGCTTTTAAACATTTCATTATAAAAGAGCTAATTTGGGCTGGGGAGATAGCTCTGAGGCACAGGTGCCTGCCTGGCAAGTGCAAGGTCATGAGTTTGAACCCTGGGGGGCGGGGGGAAGCTAATTTTCCTTATATTTTTTTTATGATGCTAGGGATTAGAGCAAGTCATACCATTAAGTTACCTGTGAAACTACTCTTAAGTGTACCACTAAGCTATATCCCCAGCTTTTTTATTTATTTTTATTTATTTTTTTTATTTTTTAATTTTGAGACAGGATCTAGCCAAATTGTCCAAGTGGGCCTTGATCTTCAAATCTTCTTGCCTTAGCTCCCAGGTAGCTGGGATTGCAGGTATACGCCCACCACCTCCATGTTAGTATTGCCAGTTTTGTGGTGCTGAGGTTGAAATGAGGGGCCTTTGCCCTGAGCAGCATCCTTCTCTTTTTGAGACAGGGTGCTGCTATGTATTGCAGACAGGCCTTCAACTCACTATGCTGCTGAGGTTGGCTTTAAAGTCAGGATGGTCTTCTGCCTCATTTTCTCTGTGCCACTGTGTCTGGTTTCCCAGCCTTTTTGAATTTTTGGCTTTGAGATAAGGGTTTGCTAAGATGCCCAGGTAAGGCTCAAAGTTAAGTTCCTTTTGCCTTAGCTTTCTCAGATTGTATCTTGACTGGATATGTATCATCACACTTGTTAGGTGATTATAACACAATAATGGTAAAAACTAATGTTTATCAAGGGTTTACTGTGTATTTTAATGGTTTTTCACCTATTCATTGAATCTTTATAACTATCTGGTGAGTCTTGATGTTTCCTTAGTGGTGAAGCTACTTCTTATACCATAAGAGGGGCTTTATTTCAAGGGTCTCTGATTCAAAATTTTATGTTACTTTGCTACCACTGTGTTAACCTCTCTGCAAGGAAGAGTACACAGTTTATAATAACATGAAGGTAATTTTTTCTTCTTTGTGTCTTGCTGATATCTAGAGAGAATTTTCAATAATATACTATATATAATGTGTCAATATTTTGATGTTGAATAGAAATACTAGATTTTTGGATAAGATTTCAAAAAGAACAATTCAGAGTATTAAAGATGGTTTTGAAATCTACTATGTAAGTTACTTAAGGTTAGTCTGTGGTTTTCTTTATATTTAGGAGCATATTTGCAATGGAAATTCAATTCAATTCAGGACAGGTGATAGTTTGTTTTCTAGTATCCCTAGTCAGTTCATGGAAAGCTTGAACATTGTAGTTACAGTTCAGCAGCATACAGAGAGGCTTTTGAGAGAGGGAAAGAAGCAGTTGAGACTTTTCCCGTGGTCAGCTGGTTAATGGTTTCATATTTTGGGCTCTATAATTATAAGGTGTTCTGAGCATCTGATCTTTGTTGGGATAAAGACAACTCACGGAGGAGCAACAACCTGTAATCTTAAAGTATGTACTTTTCAATTTGACTATTTGACATAGCCATGGGAAACTTCAGTTGTACAAATTGGTCAGGTAATCAACATGTCAGATATCTTCTGATAGAGCTTGTCTGCCAGAATTGAAAATTCTAGTGGCTTGATTAGAGGGATGAGAGTTGGGAAGCTGTGTTTGTAGCTGCAAGGTTGAACTTAACTCTGTGGGTATACTGAAATAGCCCCAGAGAGATGATTGCTTTAATGACAAGCATATGTGCTGTCGAGCTGATCTGTGTGGCAAGGGTAAGTGTGTCATTTAAATTTTGGTTTCTTAATGAAACAGCAAGGTCAAAATGAAAAATGATAGTAATATTTTTATGTTTCTTAACCAACTTCTATTTCATTTTAAATACTCCTGCTTTGAATTATGCTTTCAGCAAATCGTAATATTTAATAAAGGCCAATGTCAATGAAAATAGTTGGCACTGGGACATTGACCTTTTCCAAAGATCATGTTAATTTTGTAGGCATTGCCAGTGTGCTCTGATAGTTTGTTTGATCCAGTTGTTTATATCTCCTTTCAGGCCTGCTCAGGTCTATGACTTGATGCTTGCCATCTTATATGGTATGTTTTGTTCACCATTCTCTAATTTGGCAATCACACTTTAAAAATTGAATGAATTTGTGGTCCTGTCTTCAAAGCGCTTATGATTAGAGACAGACTTGTATATCAATATTAGTAGCTAATGTGAAGCATGATATGAGAAATGGCTGACAAATTTTTGGACATCTGAAGTAATAAGCATAACATTCCAGAGTAAAGGAATAGTAGCTTGAGCTGAGCCATAGAAGTAAAATAATACTGCACATTTCCAGAAAAAGCTTATGTGAGTCAGATATGAAGAGTATTAGGGATATTATGGCTGTGTGCAGAACTGAAAAGGAGAATAAACTTTGAAATTGGAAACTTGGCCCATGCAACCTTATCATTTGAGAGTTTGGGCAAAATTCCTTACCTTACCAATGGAGTAATAAACACTCATAGTGCTTTTAGGATTAATGTATGTGAAAATATACAAATAAGTTCTCTATAAATTAATATTTTTTGTATATTTTGACTGTAACGGACGTTACTAAGAAGGTAGGTCAGGACAGATGTAGGAATGCCAACACAACTAGTTTTGACTTTTTTTTTTTCCAAGAGAGTAGAGACCCATCAAAGGCTTTTAAGCAGGGTATAGCTTGAGTAGATTTGTTTTATAAGGGTAACAAATGGCAGTAGTGTAACATTGATTGTAATGATCCAGGCCTAGAGCAGCATGACTAAGTAGGAGGACATCATAGTGGCCACATAAAAGAAACTTTTGATCTGAATTGGGACAGAGAAACATTTTGGCAAGGAGGCAATATAATGTAGAATCCTTAAAATGGGCAGAAATTATTAGCTGAATAGGTGAGAGTTTTGGAAAAGAAGAACAATTTAGAGATGGTTCCAGGAGTCTGTTTGAGAGACTGTGAGATAAGATCTGGGGAGAGTGTAGCCTCTAATCATACTGTATTTAGGAACTTTAGCTAAAAGAACAGATTTGTGTTCAAATAAATTACTTACTAAGTGAATTGTTGAGACTCCTGTTGAATTGATTAGGGAGAATGTTTAGTAACTAAACCTTTGGAATAGGAGTCAGAGCTGGGCTTAAATTTTGGTTGTGCTACATTTTGATTGATGTGTATTTGAACACACAGTCATCTAACTTGTGGGCCTTGGCTTTCTCACCTGTAAATGGAATGAAAACAAAACCAAGCTTACAGGGTTATTACAAGAATGGGATGAGGCAATGCTTGACACATACTAAGAACTTGTGAAAGTGTTTGGCACATGGATAACAGGTATGGCGACCTTATTGTGGATAGATGACTCAGAGGATAAACTTTGGAGATATCCACATTTAGGAGTGAGAAGGAGAAATAGAAGAGACAAGGAAGGAGATAAGAGTTCTGGGACAAGTCATAGGTTACTGGTTATGTTTTAACCATTTATAGTCTCATTTGTAATATTCTAATGACATGTGTATGTGCTGATACTCATAAAACTCATAATTCAGATATTTTCTTCATATAAGGTTTTAATATGTTTATGATATACACAAATACTTATGAATAAAGTATGTTTTATTGATGTTGGAGATTTTTAGTCTTCAAATAGTTATTATATTTTAAGTATTATCTTTTCATAAATTCTGTTTATCACATATTCCTTATTCTTTCCCAGATTTGATAATTATATTTTCAACAGAGCATCAGAGAATGTAGTAAGAATGAAAAGTGCTTATTTTTTTTTAAAATGGCAGCTGTGCATATAAAGCTTTTAATTGTATTTTTTTTTGGTGTTCTAAATAATAGATTCTTTATACAATTGCATATGTACGAGTGGATGAACATACCATTGGTGATCCAGAGGATTTTTGCCAAGATTGGATAAACCATGTATCACATTGATTGTAGAGGTTAGTAGATTTAGTTCCTGAGGATGTGTGCATTTTCCTGTAGCAGCATTTAAAAATGCATGGATTGTCAGGTAGCAGTTTTCCCTAGATCTTCATGTTTGTTCCTCCTTCCCCCATTTTTTAGCTACCATGCCAAGAATCAGTGAGGTTCTTATTAGCTTGTATCTGCCTTAAGTTTATATTCTCTGTAATAACAAACATGAAAAAGTTAACACGAAAGAAGAAAAAGGTAAAATTTGAAGATTTGTTCAGCAATGGGCATGAGGGAAAGAATGGGTTATGATCTATGGGTAACATTGTCTGCTACACAGAAAAAGAATTTTCATGCTCCAGGAAGTCATTATGGAGTTAATTGTTCTGATTACAAAAAGAGGAGGTATTAAAGGAGGCAGCATCATGGTAATTGGATATGTCTGATCCTGCTGTTTTGACATGCACTATGAGTTTTTAACAGAAGCCATTTAATCTCCATTGCATTCTGAGAAAAGTACAAAGATATGTTGTCCTTTGATTGACAAATTCAGATTGTAGTTATCTGATTCCAGGTAATCTATGCAATGACTACATGGGAGTTTGCAACTTTAGTCCAAAAGTACATTTAGCTCTTAAGACTAATTTGAGTCCTCCTCCATTACTTTTTGTATGTATATTAATGATTACAGTATGATATCTAATTCATTTATGTGGTATTTTGAGGGACAATATTTTATAAGTCAGTGTTCAGCTTTAGAATTAATTTTGCTATTTCACATAAGGCAGTATTCCTCAGATATGTAGAGAAGTAGAAAATTGGGAGGTTGGAAGAATTATTTAAAAAAGCAATGAGGACATTATCCCTTCTTAAATTTTATAACTCAATAGTTCTTGGGTGTATGAGAGAAGTTTTAACGCCTTTATGATATGCTAAAGACAAGTAGATCAAACTACAACTGCTAGAGTTTCAGTAGTGAGTTAAATAACAATATTACCAGAGTTTATAGATCCAATGAAGATTGTTTTACTGATTAATTAACTGCTTTGGGTGGATCTTGGTTTGGCTTTTATATAGTCTGACCTCATACATAGTATATATTATCTTCCTTAAACTGGTTTTCATAAACTGAAGTAATCCTGTTCATCATCTTACAAAAACTGGTTTCTGACAGTATGTCTTCCAGTTACTGGCTCTGGGGAAAGGGCCTGTTTGGGAGAATCTGCCACTTATTCACTGCATCTGAGGTACAGATGAAGACTTGTCTTAACACCTGCTTCAACTCAGTCAATCTACCCAGATTTCCCTCCTCCTTCTGTGTGTGTGTGTGTGTGTGTGTGTGTGTGTGTGTGTGTGTGTGTGCCTGTCTGTATGTGTATACGTATGTGTGTGCGTGTGCATATGGGGTGTGTGTGCCTGTGTGTATGCATATATGTACGTGTGCACATGCATGCACGCAGGGATGACTATAGCCTTGTTTTGGGCCATTCTGGGTTGGGATAGTTTGCAGGTATCAGGAAAAAAGAGATTACTCCTTAGTTTCCTTGCTTAAAGGATCTGGACATGGGTGCATCTGCATATGTGGGTTTCCTCTTTGGGAAGTCTGCATAAGCCAGGAGAGAGGACCATAAGAGACTGATGGACCAGTGGACTGATAGCGTTAATTCTGGGGGCTGGGTTTTCTAGTACTTAAACTCCTAGTGCTCATAGTGCTCCCCCTTGGGGCTGTTTTGGCTGTAGGGAAGCAACTCCCATAGGAACAATTATTTATTATCTCTTTTTGGCATTACAGCTGGACTATATTTGATGCTTTATTGCCTGATATTTTTGTTTTAAGTAGGTTTTATTTTAGCTGAATTCCTTTTGGATAAAGGAGTTTAATTTTTAATTTTATTTTTTTTATAGCCGGCTCAGCCTGCCCTGAGGGTGGGGCTGGCGCAGCATGTGGTGCCAGGGATCGAATCATGGTCCTTGCGGCTGCCTAAGCTTTCCTAAGCAG
Source organism: Myocastor coypus (assembly GCA_004027025.1). Taxonomy (NCBI): domain Eukaryota; kingdom Metazoa; phylum Chordata; class Mammalia; order Rodentia; family Myocastoridae; genus Myocastor; species Myocastor coypus. Next base: position 67,578 of record PVJA010006540.1, read on the forward strand.
GCACTTTAGGCTGCTGAGCCATCCTACCGGCCCCTCATTTTTCTTTTTAGACAGGCTCTCACTGTATAGTTAGTGCAGGCTGGCCTTTAACTTGCTTATGTAGCCCATACTGGCCTTATACTCAAGGTGAACCTCTTGCCTCAGCCTCCTGTGTGCCACCATGCCTGGAAGTATTTCATGATTTAACAGATATCTGAACCACTGCCCTTTGCAAGGTAGTGAGCTAAATGCTGGGATAAGTCACAGTTTCTCATCTTGAGCTGGGAGAAGATGGAGACAAGGAAGTTGAGTAGTCAGATGGAGTCAAGTTCAAATCATTCCTCCAATTTTTGTTGTGGTCCAGGCAAGTAAAGATTAAGCAGTTGCATAATATACAGCAAAAGATAACTAATGAACAGATATAGAAATAAGGACTGTGGGAGTCAGTATGGCTAGAATGGGAGGTAGATGAGAGAGAGAGAGAGAGAGAGAGAGAGAGAGAGAGAGAGAGAGAGTGTGTGTGTGTGTGTGTGTGTGTGTGTGTGTAGCATGATCTTGACCTCTATCCAGTGGGGTGGATTTCTTTTTTTTCTCATTCAACTACTTTCATTCATCTGACCCTGGGAAACTGGCAGGCCAAGCCAGATAGAATCTGACCCTGAGAAACTGGCAGGCCAAGCCAGATAGAATCAGACCCAGCTCTCCCAGCCACCCTGGTTCACGGCTCAGACTGGGATGAAGTACTTTCGGCAGAAGACAGATCCAGGGGTCCGGCTGCATGGAGTTGAGTCTGGAGGGCACCTTCCGCACACAGCACAGTGGGTTGGATTTCAGTCTGTAGAGATGGAGGGGTGGTTTAGAGCACATAGGAGTGTATTCCTTGTTGAATGGTTTACTTGGTTGGAAGAATTGGGCTGGGAGAATTTATGGTACACTTAATCTGCTGGGATTTGGATTGCTTTTGGGGAATGATGGGTTACATAGCTGAGAGGGTTTCTTGGAGCTAGATTGACCTACTCTTAGGAAATACTCTCTTTCTGGTATGATATTTACCACAGGCATGTAAGAGCTGCTTTTTTTAAAAAATGGAATTAGGACACTGTATCATTTTGTTGTTAAGTATAGTACCTTCTATTTATATTTGGATCTAGTTGTAAGCTAGCATAAGCAAAAAATGGATGCTTGTAACAAATCAGAAATCTTGTGGAACTGAGGATAGCCTTCAAGAGGGGTTTGGAACTAGAGGCTAAATATTATTCAGATTTTCTTCTGGTTTCTCTTTTCTGTGCTTCCATGCTATTCTTTCTTTAGACCAACTTTCTTCAATTTTTGTTTTATAGGGTAGGCTGAAGATGCCTGTGTCATATCTTCTGGTTTACTTTTATAAGTCCAGTTACTCAGAGAAAGTTTAGCTCTTTGGTTCCAATTCCAGATGCCAGAAGAAAGAGTTAATTGTGCCAGGGATCCAACATGCTACATTGGCTATGGTCAGGGTACAAGGTCAAGTTGTACATAATTGTCTAGTAAGATTTAGGATCTTTTCCACCTACTTTTTCTGCTTAAGCCATGCTGTATTTTAGCATACTAAATGGAGTATTATGTTTGGAGATGGACTGTCACTTGCTTTGTAGTTTTAATCAGTATTTTTTTTCTGGACTCTACCTACTTCAACAGGTAGTACCCGAGAGGATGCTCTGATTTGCACTGGAGGGTAAAAATCTCTTTGGGTTGATCTTGTCTCATTAGTTTGATGCCTTTGATAGGTCAGTCAGATTATCAGTCCCAGGTGGTGCTATGTCTTGCACATACTAGGCAGGAGTTCTCCAACTAAGCTACACCCTCAGCCACTTATTTATATTTTAAAACTTATTGTTATATTCAGAAAAAATAACATTCTTTGTAGAAAACTTAAGTGAATGTAATGTGAAACATCACCCAGAAAACCATTTTGTTCTTTCTAGACCACTAAGAAATTTATGCTCATGATGTAAGTTACAATGACCCAGAATTAAATGGAAAACAGAAAAGAATCATCTGAATATTTACCATTACCTTAAAGATTATCCTTTCTCTGTGCCTTTTGATCATTATTTGCTTTTTATTTTAGAAATTTGTTTGGAAGTTTGCTGAACTATGTTCTCAGCTCTGTTATTTGTTTTTTAGATGTTTTCCCCACAAGTAGTGATGTGAGTGAAAAGCCATTGATTGTAAGAAGACTGCCTTTTCTGCCTCTCTGGGAAAATAGGTTTTGCCCTTTATGAAGTAAAACTTCTATTTCTGAAGAATGAATTGCTTATGTGGACAACTGTCATGAATAATTTAACATTTTCAGGAATATCAATGACTAGCTGGGCATGGTGGCGCATGCCTGTAATCCCAGCACTCGGGAGGCTGAGGCAGGAGGATCAGTGCGAGTTTGAAACCAGCCTGGGCTACAAAAGTGAGCTCAAGGCCAGCCTGAACTGCATAGTGAGACCCTGTCTCAAAAAGACAAAAAAAAAAAAGAAAAGAAATATCAATGATTAGAGGTGGTAGCAATGGAGTAAAGTCTTTAAACTTGTCTTTTCTTTTCTGTTATTCTTGGTGGTAGTGGGCATTGAATCCAGGGCCTTATGAGTGTTGTGCTGCTGAGCTATATTCCTAGCACCAAATTCTTAAACTTTCAGTGCTTATTTTTTTCCTTGGAGATAGGAGGGAGATTTCCTTCATTGTTTTTACAAAAACTTAAATTCTGATGAAAAATATGAATTAGAAAATGATTAAAGGAAAATAAAATGAATATGTTTACTTGTTGGATAGATTTCTTTTCCTTACATGAATGTAATTGTTGAACTAAACTAGAAATTGTTTTTCTTGTTAGGATTTAAGTTTCTCAAGAGTTTTGATGTTTTTCCTTTGAGAACAAAAAAATTTATTTTTTAAGTTTATTTGATACAGGATCTCACAATGCAGCTTAGCCTCATAGTGATCCTCCTGTTTACAGCCTCCCTAGTGCTTGCATAATAGGCACACACCACCATGCCCAGACTGGGTGCCTGTTCAGCGCCCCAGGGGGCAGGGCCAGTACAGCATGTGGTGCCAAGGATTGAACCCCAGTTCCAGCACTTTCTTCAGCAGGTGCTTAGTTTGTTGAGCTATGTTGCTAGCCTTTCAAGCTTAAAAGTTTTACAACTAATTTTTTCCTTATTCTTGTAACATAAATTGAAAAAAAAAAACAAAAACATGCTGCATATGCTTCAGAAAGAAAGATACATTTTTATTAAATGTTTGAAAAATATATGAAAATATACAGATGGTCACTGATGTACTTGCTTTCCCTTTATATGTGTTTAGATCATAAATTATCATGTATATGTATATCTTTTTTTCCCAAGCCATTGCTAGGCAAGTGCTCCGTTGCTCAAGTATATTACCTAGGACTTTTTATTTTATTTTGAGATAGGATCTTGATAAATTATCTAGTGCTGTAAATTTGAGTTGATGCCAAAAGAAATGACAAGATCCAGTGAATATAGCTTCAGAGGTCTCACTGAGATTAGTCTCTCTCAAAGTGAGTCCTCTGAAGTTATATTCATTGTGTCTTCTTGTTGTTTCTTTTGGTACCAACTCATAATTAACAACAGTGGCACCCAGTGTGGGGCATGCAAGATGAACAGGGATGAGTTAAGAGAGGCCTGACTGTGTGGGAAATGTACGCCTAGAGTAGACGAGACTACTAGGAAAAGCTCAGAGTAATGAGAAATTTTGCTTCAGTAGAAAATGAGTATGTCCTTGTTCTGACGTTACTCAAAGCAATTGGGGTAAAGGTGAAACCAAAGAGTTTTGAGAAGTTATTTTCCCTTATAAAAAGGGATTGTTAATGGTTTCAGCCTAAGGAAAAGGCTGCCTTAAACTTAAAAGCTTGAAAATAAGTTATGAGAACACTGCGTCATGCTCACCAAAACGGGGAATCAATTATTCTTCATGTATGGTCTCTTTGTAGTTTAATTTTCTTAGCTTTGGAATCATTGCAATTGGACTCAGAAGAGTCTAAGAAGTATTTGAAAAGACCAGCTTCAGATGCTGATAATGCTAAACATGAAGAGCAGCTTCCACGCAAATATGAATTTGCACATGAGGCCTTTTTAAGACCTCTCCCTTCCTCACTCTCAAATATGGATGCTAGCATAGCAAAAAGGACAAAAATAGAGCAAGGGGCAACTGTGGTGCATTGTTATGATAAAGTTGCACCCCCTCAAGACCCTTTACATGAAGGCAGTACTCAGCGTACTGAGAGTGTCAGTTCTTTAAATTTCTCGATGCTCTGTAGTGGAATGACTCTGACAAACTGGGTTCTAAAAGGACATTTATGGCATGGTAAACCATCTGTCTCCTCGGGAATCTAAGGATTTGGAGGATGTAGAACAAAAGGAAACTAAGAATGAGATACATGAGCTGCAAGCTGAGGTAAGGCAATTATCACAGCTGATTTCTTTTTCTTTTCTTTTCTTTTTTTTTTTTTTTTTTTATGTCTTTTTTGAGACAGGGTCTCGCTATGCAGTTGAGGCTGGTCCTGAGCTCTCTTTTGTAGCCCGGGCTGGTCTTGAACTCGCACCAATCCTCCTGCCTCAGCCTCCTGAAGATTTCTAAATTGATTGAAAAAGTGAAGGTCTCTACCTCTGTAGTTCAGACCCTACCAACATCTTCTAACCCTTCTGCTCTGCCATATGAGGAGGAAAAGGGAAGTCCCCATAAAAATTTAAAGAAGTGTGATATATCAGACTCATGCAAGGAGACAACAGGGAAACCCTGAAGCTTACTCTGCCCCTTTGGGTATTTTTCCTGTGGTGGTTCAACAATACCCACCAAATGCTCAATTTCTCCAATGGTATGTACAATGGGAACACCAACCTCTGCCATTCAAGGTTATTAAAGATTTAAAGCAAGCTATTATGGCCTATGGTATGCAGTCAACCAATGTGACTGGATTAATACAAGGATTAGCAAATGAATATAGATTAATTCCTCATGATGTGGAAGTTTTGTGCTGTACACCTTTAAAGCCAAGCAAATATTTGTAGTTTAGAACTTGGTAGAAAGATGAAACAGATATTAAAGAGAGGGTTAACGGGACAAAA
>PVJA010006541.1:0-46623 GCA_004027025.1 Myocastor coypus
TTGTTGCTGTTCCACCGGCATGAACTGGATGCTCTCTGCTCTGTTCCACTCAGCCTTGGGCCAGCTGAATATGGACTGAAACCTCCACAAACTGTGAGCTAAATAAACCTTTCCTTCCTTCATTTTGAGTGTCGGGTATTTGTCTCAGCAACGAGTAAAAAGTAACTAATACAAGGGTGATGTGCCCATCCCTTCAGAGACCAACGCCAGGGGTGGGAGGTGAGAAGCTCTGACAGTGTGTGCTGTCAGTTTACGGATTCCTGCCTCTCTTGGCCACGCCCCTCAAGCCCCGCCCTGGTCCTTTGGCCCCACCCCTCGGCCCCATCCCTCGTCTTGTCCCTCAAGCCCCACACTTGACAGCCCCTTGATTTACATGAGGCTTTGGGGGGACACTAGATACAAACCATAACAGTGTACAACTTGAATATAGTTCCAGGGTGTGCTGGCTATCCATGGCCACTTCATGTGCAGCACCGACAATTTTTGGAGTACTCAAAGACACTACAGCATGAACATAATCAAACTTTGTAACTAAACCCAGTGAGAGAACTAGACAAGTCTAAGACCAGAGACATGACAGTCGCAGTGCTAAGACACCTACAAGGAGATGGATAAACGATTTTATACTCCTCTTCTCCCTCCTTTCCCCCATCCTTATCCTTCTCTTTGTCTTGTCTTCCTCATCCACGTTTCCCTGAGCCACTTTAGTGGCACCCTTTGTGCTGTCACACTTTCCTTTAGATCCATGGCCCCGGATGTCCTCCTACACTTCCCTCATCTTCTCCACCTTGGGGATGCGTGGCTGTCTTTCACTGTCATGTGGGTTAGCCCACATCCCACGGAGCTCTGTGGCCACGTCTCTGTGGATCTCATCTTGAGGGTGAATTGTCACCTGAACTGAAAGGATCCAGATGGCTGTCTTTTGGGGGGCAGTAGCCCACCCCTACTTCTTGCCTCCCCTAGCTGGTCCATAATCTTTTCATTTTTTTCAACCATATTCATGTAATCAAACTTAGAGCTCTTTTTCCCAGACATTGTCTTACACCTCTGAGAGCCCTTCTTGGAAAATTCTGCAAGGCTGACAGGGACACCGGGGCTTTCTCACGCTCCTCTCTCAGTAGCTGCACATCCTTCCGGGCTCAGAATCACCTGTAGCCATTCTGACCATACCGTTTGCTGATTTGGACAGCTCAGGATGAAGCATAGCTTGGCACTCCCCAGCCTCACGCCAGCTGCCCCTCTGAGAGCTCTCTCAAGTTGTACATTCTTGAGTGAAAAAGAATCTGCCACCAGACCACATTATTTGATTCTTCTGAGTTTTAAAAGTCTGTCTACTATAATGTCATGCATTTATTCTTTATACAGATATACAAAGGGGTACTGGGAGTCAAACTCAGGACTTTGCACTTGCCAAGCACGCGCTTGTGTCCTTGACCTAGATCCCCAGCATCTTTTACTATTTTGAAATCTGTATCTCAATATAATGGTTTTTTAAATTCCTTTTTTGTTTTGTTTTGTTTAATGTAAGAATGTTTTCCTTGGAAGAAAGTCCACAGGTTTCACCAGATTGTCAAAGGGATCACAGCACAAAAAGGCAGGAGCTCAAACCGAAGGCCTGAAGCATGTGTAGCAGGAAAGAATTCTGTGCTCGATTAGCAATGTCTGATCTGTACACCCAGTGAGAGGAGTGGTGGACAGAACCATCCATAGTACTTCCCATTCTAGGCCAGTGCCTATATAGGGCTGGCCAAATAGCTCAGCAGATTAAAGCACCTGCAAGAAGGCTCAGGGCCCAGGAGTTGGATCCCAAGGCCTGCCATGCTGGCCCCACCCCCGGAGTATGCTGAGATGGCAAATGAGACTGGGCATGGTGGCATGCGCCTGTAATCCCAGCTCTTGGGGGACTGTAAACAGGTGGGTCACTGTGAGTCTGGTCTAGCAGTGAGACCCTGAACACCCTATAGGCCCTTCCCTAAAGTACAAAAAAAACCCCAGAACTTCCTGCTATGATGGAAACGTCCCATTTGCCCTGTCCAGTATGGTAGCCAGTCACCACGGTGTCTGCTGAGAGCTTGAAATGTAACTGGTACAATGGAAAGTGTGACTTGTTAAATTTTATTTAATTTCAACTAAATTTAATTTCAGTAGCTACATGTGACTAGTGGCTACCACTTTGGACAATACAGCTGTAATTCCATCCCACCGACTGGCCTTTCCAGTCACCTTGCATGGTAACACACACACACACACACACACACACACACACACACACACCTGTCACTTTGTACTCTATCTTACCACTCACCACAGAGGAGGATTTTCAGAGGCCATCAGATCCATGATGACAAAGCTGTGTCAACACCCCAAATCCCTCTTCATCCCAATTTAGATTAGACCATGCACATGGTACTCCTAGGCCTTCTTTTAACAGAAGGCTCATTTCCTGTTGTTTTAGTGACTTTTTACTTGTTGCTGGGACGAATACCCGACACTCAAAATGAAGGAAGGAAAGGTTTATTTAGTTCAGTTACTGGAGGTTTCAGTCCATATTCAGCTGGCCCCAGTCCTGAAAAAAAAAAAAGCAGTTTGAAAGGGGATAGGGATGGGAGCAAAACTTATCTTGCCGGTTTTGCTCTTAAGGACGTTTCTTCCTCAAGCGAGTGTTCACAGGTTCATGGATATCGTGCAGGAAGTGCACTGGTGGCTACCGCTCAATTCCTAAGGGCGGGAAAGCCGTTCTGGGCCCGATAGCTTCCACAGAAGACTTAGTGCCCTCGTCATGGTCTGCTCTCTGACTCTGAGGGAAAGGAGAAGCCGGGACAGGAAGCCGGCTCACAGTTTGCCTCTGGGACCTCCAGTGAGTTTCTGCAGAGAGGCCCTGGCCTGGGGGAGGCGCTGTTTCTGATGAGGTCATGGAGCGGAAGAGAATGGATGCATGGGAGAGATGGGAGTCCGGACAGCTCCCAGGACTGGCCCAGAAAACACAGGCCCTGGAGCAGGTGGACAGAGGAAGAGAAGGAATTGTGACCTCGATGGCTGGGAATCTTCTGGGGTCTCAGCAAGTTGCTCTGAAATTTCACCTCCCTGCAACCTCAAGCCCCAAAGGGGGAAGAGCCCCAGGAGGCTCCTCTCCAATCCTGTCTGCAGCCTCGCACTGACCTTGACAATCTTACCACAGCCCAGGCTGCCGCAGCCCCAAGCATTCATGCCTGCAGGATGGCCCAACATGCTGAGGAGAATGCTTTCTAGTTTCAGTGGTATTTCAACTATTTTCTCATAAATGTCTTGCTGGAGACCAGCAGGCCCTACTTTAGACTCAGGATACATCCTGAGGGCCTAAGGGTGTTGTTTTTTGTTTGTTTCAGTTTGTTTAGGCAGTTCTGGGGACTTGAACCAGGGGCTAAGTGTAGTTAGGCAAGCTGTACCACTGAGCTATAATGCAAGCCTGATCTAGGATTTAAACAAAGCTCCCGGCTGATCTCACTGTGCAGTCAGGTTTTGAAACTGACATGAAGAGTGACCCTTATTCATCCTGGCATTCAAGGCCTCTGGAAGCTGGCCCCGTTCTGTACAGGTGGACCCTGGGATGGGACATACACAAATTGTTCAGTAATCACATGGATAAGAATAGCTAACATTTATTGAGTGCATGATACTAAGAGCTTGAAATGAATCCGTCTTTCATCTGAATCTTGGTTCAACTCATTTTACAGATCAGACAATGAAGGCCTTCACAGTCTACTGTAGAAAGTGACATCAAGGGCCAGCGAGATAGCTCAGCAGACTAAGTGACTGCTTAGGCAAGCTCAGGAACCTAGTTCTATTCCCAGAACTAGAAGCCATGCCGGCCCTACCCCAGAGCCTGCCACGCTGGTGCACGCCTATAATCCCAGTGCTAGGGAGGCTAAAAACAGGAAGATCACTGTAAGCCCCAGCTGCCTAGTGAGACCCTGTACAAAGAAAGAGAGGAGACAGACAGACAGACAGATCAAATTGAGATTTGTTAAATTCCAAAGTTTAAGTGCTTGTCCTTCATTGGTGAACCAATAGCACACCTGCTGCAGCACGCTGCTTGATACCGTCAAAAGCTCCAAAAAGGTCTGCCATCACTGACCTTGTTCTTGTGGGGCAGGCAGGCACTGTGCCACTGAGCTGGGTATGCGTGGGGCATCCCCCAGCTCTCAGTGGCCTTTTCCCCGTGGGCTTTGCAGGAAAAGCTCCCCGGGCCTCTGGAGCCAGACCTACCTGTGTATTGCTTACGGTTTTTCTCTTTCTACATCATCACTCTCCTCTGACTCAGAAGCCCCAATTCACAACCGAGTCCAGGATTGAGGCCCCTGGTGCCCTTCAGGACTGACACCAGCAATGTATGTGACAGAGTCAGGGGTCAGCATCACCCAGGACCCCACTTCTGCCCAGAGATGTAAGTCTTAGGAAATGGGCCTGGCTCTGGTCCTCACTGCCATGGGGTACTTGGCTCCCTGTGACGTCAACAGTAGTGAAAAAGACCAGAGCCCCCTTCCTGCCTCCTGACCTGGAGGTGCAAGGCCACAGCCTGAGACACAGTCACCCCCTGGAGGGCTAAGCGTCGTGCTCTGCCCTGAACACTCATATTTTACAGAAGGGTCCCTGTGACTTTTTGCTTTTCTCTTTTATTTGTAGCCTTCCTCTACTCAGCATTTAAAGGATCCCAAACGGATCGTCTTATGGGCCATCGTTTTCTGAACTGAGATACTTGCCTGAAATGTTGTTTTCAAAGAAAATTAAAGCCAGAGCTCTTCCAACGTTTCCCTTAGCACTTCCAATAATAACCCTGAGCCACTGAGACGGCAATAGGAAGCCGTGCTGTGATAACACCTGTGGCCACCCTAGGTCAGTACAGAGTCACAAGCAAAGGGACAGGAAGGGAGCCCTCTGCCCCACCCTCCTGTGAGGACCCCTCATTTCCTGCCTACCCATTATTTATCTCTCCCTGTTAAAGTACCCTTTTGGCCTTGTAAGTCTTCAGTTCTGTAACTGAGGGTCACTGTGCCCACCACTCCCTGAGCCCTAAGCAGGATCCTAAGTGTTCACTTCTTTGCTGGCTCCTATCCTCAAATGGTGGCCCAGCCCCCACCTCTAGCAAGGCCACCAGATCAGTAATTACAGCCCCTAAAGTCCTTGGAGGTTAACAGAGGAAATGGCTGCTCAAGTGCCACTTTGGTTTTATCTTCTTATTTCTCCCTTGACATGACTTTGAATTTCTCCACAGCGTTCTAGAACATCTCAGGAGGAAACAGGGAGTGTCTAACAGACAGTAGGTGTTTCTCTCCAGACCCAGAGGGTGACATTGCAGCTGGCCAAGGGTAATAAAGACGCTGCAGGGTACTCACCAGAGAAAGTCAGACTGGGAATGCAGCCAGCCCCCACCCCCCAGCAGGCGCTCCACTCCCAGGCCACGGGCAGAGAAGTCTGGGAAGTGGCAGAGGCTCTCCCTGCATGCTGGGGACTTTAGAAAACACCCCACCTCTGGGAGTAGGTCACTGGGTGACAGCTCTCGCCTCATTCATGCCCCAGTGCATGCCTGGACCACCTCCTATGAATCTCGCGTGGTATCTCCCGCTGCCAGGGTGGAGCTTTTCTGACGTCAAACTTTGCAGATAACGTCTGCTGACCTCCCTCTCCTGACACAGACATTACTTAACCTTCAGGGCCATAACCTGGGGGCTGGGAGCTCCTTCACCAAGGAAAACTGTGCTTCTTCTTGGCTTCCTGTGGATTCCCTGGCTTCTGATTCCTAGCTTGCGGCAGAACTACGAAGCGGGTGACCTTTCTCCCTGCCCCCCACCATGCTGTTCAGGCCCGCTCTCTTCCTTCAGGGTTGTCACACGCCTTGGTTAATAGCAGCCCTCCCTCACTTACAGGAGCTCTCTCTGGGGAAAGCAGCAGGACCGTGTCTTCATACTTAGAAGAGCATCTTTTTCAGCACCTGCACATGCGCATACGCGCACACATGCACACACACAGGGGCGCGCACAGGTCTGTAGTTGAGCCATGATTCACTGTTGGGCCTGCCAACTGCTAGCTGCTGCCGCGGCGCTTGCCGTGTTGTTTTATAGTCAGCCGACGGCTTGAATCATCCATCACCCCTTTTCCTAACATTTTTTTTTGTCTTTTTTTGAGACAGGGTCTCACTATGCAGTTCAGGCTGGCCTTGAGCTCACTTTTGTAGCCCTGGCTGGTCTCGAACTCACACCGATCCTCCTGCCTCAGCCTCCCGAGTGCTGGGATTAACAGGCATGCACCACCACGCCCGGCTTTTCCTAACATTTTAAAAGGCAACTATTTCTTTTTCCTGATGAATTTTACATTTAAGCATAAGCAACTAAAGAAGACTTTTTTTTTTTCCTTCCTCGGTACCGAGGATTGAACTCAGGACCCTGTGCTTGCCAGCTAGGTGCTTATTCTACTGAGCTATCTCCCCAGCCCTAGAAACCCATTTTGGATTGTGAGTTCATGAAGCTTATAAGTTCACCAAGTGAAATGGGCACCTTTACAGTCTGCACATTTTCAACCTAGAAATAATGCAGGCTGTGTATCTAGTACGGCTTCCTGCAGCGTCTTGCAATAAAGTTTAGAGGTTCCTTCAGATGAGTCCTAGACAGTCTTGTTGAGGTTTCTCTATATATTTTAATTTTTGTCAGACTATTGAGAAGATCTTTTCTCTCTAAATGGTTCTATTTTGAGGTATTGATTTGAAAAGTGTTTCCTGCATCTAGAACCTATTTTGCTCTCAAGATAATTCTAATAGTTTCAGTTGATGCCCCCCTTTCTGAAGAAGTATTGTACCACCTGCAAACAATAATTTCTTCTGCTTTACACATATAATTTCATTGCATGAGTAAATGTACAACTTCAAGAATCATGTTAAATAATAACAAAAGTATCAGTGCCTTGTCTTACTTTGCAATAGATTATCTTTATAGCCTGAAGGGGCCATTTTTAAAATCTTAGTCTTTAGATGTTTAGATCAGAAATAGGGGTTAAAATACATTTTTTATTATTTGTTGATGTTTTCATATTTTATTTGTTGCTGTTAAGAATTGCCCTTATAGCTTCCTGATAGTGAGCTATCTTCACCTTGGTGGAATCAAATCTCTTTTTTTCCTGGTGAATTTTTGCATGCATTACTAAATTTGATTAGATCCTCTTTAGGGTTTCATAACCACTGCATGGCCAGTGAGCTAAGTGCTCGGCAGCGTGTATCCATGTGTGTTGAGCTGAGCCACTAGAAAACGGAGGGAAAGAAAACAAGAGGAAAGAAAAGGAAAGTTCTGTCTTGACAGATTTGGGAGCTATAGCTCTCTTGGAAACTCCTGAGGTACATGCTCATTAAGATTCTGGGATGGAGCCGGGCGTGGTGGTGCACGCCTGTAATCCCAGCACTCGGGAGGCTGAGGCAGGAGGATCGGTGCAAGTTCAAGACCAGCCTGGGCTACAAAAGTGAGCTCAAGGCCAGCCTCAACTGCATAGCGAGACTCTGTCTCAAAAAGACAAAAAAAAAAAAAAAAAGATTCTGGGATGGCCTGGCTGCAGGGAGAGACAGACAGACACAGAGATAGATGTCGGCTGGGCTAAGATGTATATACTGCCGTCCTTCCCGCCATGATTGACTGCAGAACCCATTATACAGAATTCTGTTGTCCTGCTGTCTTCTTATTGAAACAAAATGCCTGACACACGCGCGAGGTAAAGGAGGAAAGCTTTATCTGAGCTCATCGTTTGTGGAGATTTCAGGCCATAGTTGGCTGGTTCCAAGGTAGGGCAGCGGGGCAAAGCTGAAACAGTTCATGGCATGGCGTGGCAGGCAGGCGGCAGCACGCCTTCCCTCTTACCCTCTCTATTCTTTCCAAGTTGCAAGTCTATTGGTTACTGATGCCACACCCAGGCTGGGTCTTCTCTGTGTGGATGCTGCTGTGAGTCTGCCACCTAGATGCCTAGCCAAGCAGGGAGCTCACAATATCACAGCGATGGCCCAGTGTCACACCCATGATCCAGTCACCCCGAAAGCCCCACTTATGAGTATGTGAGGCTTTGGGGGAGACATCCAGATAGAAGCCATAACCCCTGCTAACATCTTGAAGGCACAACCCCAGAGACACTCAGTAGGTTTTGAAGTCAGGGTGACACTCTCTTCCCAGAAAGGCTTTCCTTTGCAGAGATCCTGATGAGAGGCTTATGACGCCATCAATCTACACTACCCTATGGGACAAATAAGTTTACTCAATGCTCCTGCAGCTGTGTTCCAGTTGAAGTGCATATCCTTCACTTTCAGGATGCTGAGAGGCTGTCTCACCCCAAGCCCCTGGGTCCCCCTGGGGTCTTGGGCAGGCAGAGGCACCCTGGGCTTCAGATGGACCAAGTTCAAGGTGGCTTTGATTTCATCCTCCTACCATGTTTGCGTGGCTCTTGCTCTGCCGCACTCGCCTCTCAGACCACACAGCCTTGCCCTCTGCCATGACAGTTTCATTGCACAGCAGTCTCACCCTCCACACATGCCCTGGAGGGAGCCATGTACCCTGGAGGGAGCCAAGGGCACCGTCCCTTGACCTCACACTGAAGCCCCTGCTCCTGTACTTATGGCTCAGCAGCACAAGGCCAACATGCTCTGAATTGCTGGAAAAGTCCCCAGGAGAAAGGCCTGCCGAGGCACAGTGGTCAAGTTACCTGATAGCCTCCGCCCTCAAGGAATTCCACTTCCTGTGAGGTAGATGAAAATACATGAAAGCCCGGTTTTAAACCTTTCGATCCAGTGCCTGACAGAGGAAAAAGTCCGGGAGTCACTAGCTAACCTCATACCAAATATTCAGCGGTCAGTGCTATGCTATGGTGATGTGTGAAGTGTGTGGCTAGCCTCTAGATTTCAGAGATGACATCTGAAGTGGGTTTTAAGGGATGAATAGGAGCTCATACTGTAGAACAATGGCTCAACGCAATAATGCACAGTTGAAACACATTTGCCAGGGCTCCCTTGGAGCACAACCTTACTTGACCTTCACCTCACTGGGAAGTAGAGTGCACATTTCCTAAAACCCGTTTGACGGTTGAGGCCCGGAGTCACTCCCAACAGTGAGCTTGTCCAACTTGGGAAAACACGGGCGTCTTGTCTGAGCCCTTGTACCAAACATTGATTCTTACAAGGGGCTGAGGGCCCAGGGAGACAAGGCAGGTAGAGTCCTGCCCTGTGTAGCTGGCAGGTTTGATTCGTAGCACTAAAACTTTTCCTGTGTAGATGTCGTTAGCTTAGAAATGTACACAACATCTAAAGCAGCGATTGTCAACCTGTGTGGGTCGAGACCCCGGCAGGGGCCGAATGACCAAAACACAGGGGTCGCCTAAAGCCATTCCAAATCATAACTGTAGCAAAATTACAGTTTTGAAGTAGCCACCAAAATTATTTTTTGGTTTGGGGTCACCGCAACATGAGGAACTATATCTATTGGCTTTTTTTTTTTTTTTTTTTTTTTTTTTTTTTTTTTTTTTTTTTTTTTTTTTTTTTTTTTTTTTTTTTTTTGTCTTTTTGAGACAGGGTCTCACTATGCAGTTGAGGCTGGCCTTGAGCTCACTTTTGTAGCCCAGGCTGGTCTCGAACTCTCACTGATCCTCCTGCCTCAGCCTCCCGAGTGCTGGGATTACAGGCGTGAGCCACCACGCCTGGCTTAACATGAGGAACTATATTGCGGGGTCATGGCATTAGAAAGGTTGAGAACCACTGATCTAAAGAAACTGCGTACTCTACATACCGTTAGTGTAGGAGTAAGTGATCTACCCCAGCCACACAGGCAGCCCGCAGGCTCCGTACACAGCCTCAGCTTTCCCCTGAACTGCCAGGAAATCTGGGAAAAAGAGGCCAGGCCCATCCCAGGCCAGTGCGATCAAGATTGGTTCTGATGGGAGGGGACAGTTGTGGGCACTTATTTAAAGAGATTCTCATGTGATTGTACTGTACTGTGAAGCGGTATTCTACACGATTCCACAGGGCAGACTGGGGCGGGGAAGCCACGGCTGTGAAGCTCCAGCTCTGACTCTTTAACTCTTCTTTCCCTGCCTCCTCCTCTGTCCCAGCATCTCCGGCCCTGTCAATGTCTGAAGGCCACATCTACTCCAGTCCTGCTGCATGGACCAACACATGCTCTTGGGGTGTCACAAGCGCTTCTTCCTCTCAGATCCCAAAGGTGGATTTAAAATGACCCCTCTCAGGGATCGCTCAGGGCTGATAATACAAGAGTCTTAAGGCAGGGGCCCGCGAGGGATTTCTGCTCAGGCATACAGCACAGTATATAGCATTGGGTTTTAGCCCTGGGCCTGTTATACGGGGTAGTGCAGCTCTCACTGGTGGAATCACCCTCTCTCTCCTGCCTCACTGTCCCAGAGGCCTCAAGAAGAGAAAACAAGCCCACTTCCTGCTTTTCACCCTTAGCTAAGCATAAAGCCCCTCAAAGGCCAGGGCTTGGAGCAGGGCAGGTGCCAGCCCAGCAGGGGAGCTCCTTGACCCCCACTGTTCTGATTCAGGTATCTTCTCAGAGACTTAGATCAGGAACAGCCCCTATAGTCCATCAAATCCTGCTCCCTTTGTGGGAATCAACCTGCTGTGCCCCAAGTCCTTGATACCTTCCTACGGAGGAAGCAACTTCCCCCAGCCAGTAGCAACAGAATTGCTGTATTGGTCAGCTTCGATATTGCTATAACATAACACCCAACACCCACAACTTAAAGGAGGGCCCCCTCTCCCCCCACACACACACTTAACCTGGCTCATGGTTTTGGGGGGATCGAGTCCATGGTCAGCTGCCCAGCTTATGGTTTTGGAGGGTCAAGTCCACAGTTAGCCATTTGCCAGGCAGGAGCATCACAGCAGCAGGGATCTTGGAGCAGAGCTGTTTGGTTCATGGTAGCTGAGAGAGCAGGAGAAAAGGACAGGAAAGGAAAGGCCAAGCGTCCATCGGCAAGCTCTGAGGTCATGCCTCCATGATGTTCCCACATGTGTTTAGAAGTGTGCTTTATTCCACTAGACAGCTCCCCAGTCAATCAAACTGATACAAGTAAGCTTAACTGTCACAAGCATGTTCTGGAAGTCATCTGGATTCACCATGGAACACAGAAGGTGGGCAGGATGCTGCAACAGGCCCAAGACAGGGGCAAGCCACCTAACTGGTGCCATCTTACAGAGCCACTGAGAGAGAGGGCCAAGCTATCAGAGCAGAAGCCTAGGCTGCTAGCTTGCCAGCTAGTTATCAAGTTATGTATTTCTGTGAAGAAGTTGTTAGCCTAGGTGACCATAACCTAAGGTCAGGGGTATAATATGAACAGGGACTGTGAGATGGAAACCCTGCTATGAACACAGAGCAATAGGCTATTCACTCCTCTAGCCACCAAGGGATGGAGTGACATGTCCCCTACATAGTCTAACTGCTGCTACTTCCTAGTTTCATGGCTTCATTTCCAAAGCTGCTCTCTTGGGATGCTGTGAATATGGAAAAGGTATTGATGACTGTCTTAGCTACTACTCTTCTCTCGTTGCTGGGACAAATACCTGACACTCAAAATGAGGGAAGGAAAGGTTTATTTAGCTCGCAATTATTGGAGATTTCAGTCCATACTCTGCTCCAAGGCAGAGTGGTACATGGCAGAGGGCAACCTTTCATGGCAGCAGCTAAGAGCAAGAGCCTGAAGGGAGAGTAGCCCTGGCTCAGGCAGCTAACTTCTCTTCCTTCCTTTACATTGAAATGCAAAGCACCTGCCCCAGGGAAGGCGCAGCACCTATTCCCACAATAATCAGTTACGAATTACAGAAGCCACCAATGACTGCATGAAGCTTTGCGGGGGGTACCTAGACACAAACCATCACAATGACCAAGAAATGGCCATCTATAAAGAGACTGGTGATCCACAGTCCCCATCCTGTCAGCCTTCACCTCCTCCTTTCACCTATGGGCTCCAGCAGGGAGCAGCTGCCCTGGCTTTAGGACGCAGAGCATTCATGTGTCAAAGGCCGAGGTCACAGAGGCAGACTCTAAATGGCTTTGATTTTTCACCGCAGCTCCCCTCTTCCTAACCTGGGCAAATCTGCAGGCCTGCTATCACTGCTTTATGCCTCAGTTTCCTTACCTGTTAACTGGAGATCTTAATAGTACCCACCTCGGAGGGTTTTTGCAGAGAACAAGTGAGTTAATACATACCAATGGCTTAGAATTTTGCTCAAAACATAGCAAGTGCAAAACACTGTTTGCCATAAGGAAGATGATTGTTATTATCTAGAACTCCTACATAATGAGCTCCCAGAGGATTGCTTATTGGCACTGAACTGGCTCCCAAACTTGTCTGATCCTTTCTAAAAACTATTCAAAATAGCCATTAAAATACAAAAGTTCCAAGTTCATGGCTCCTGCTGGACAGTTCTGACCCAGTTGGTCTTGAATGGTCTTGACAAAAGCCCAGGTGACGCTGTGATGGGTTTGGAGAGCCACTGTCCTGGGAGGCTAAGAGAACAGGACCGGCCCCTGTGCTTGACGGCTCCTCCCATCCTGCTTCTGTCAGTCTCAAACGCCAGCCGGAGCAGGCATTGGGCTCTGGAGTTTTGAGAAGGTGATGCTGTCTCTCATCTGAAGAAGATAAGCTTCTTGGCAGAGGGGGGAAGATGGACAGGAACACTGGGAGGTCCTGGACCCACAGGCAAGAGGACAGCAAGATGTTGCAGGATCGAGGACAGAGGAGGAAGACAGGGTGGGCCGCGAACTGTGCACAGCCCGACCTGATTCATGGAGACTCACACAACACACGTGCAGTCCTGGGCCACACGATGTCCCGAGGCACCTGTCCTTCCCTATGTCACAAATTTATTTATTTTAAGAATTATTTTTATTTTTATTTTTATTTTTTTTTCTTGTTTCAGAACTTTTGTTTATCTATTTTTATGGCCGGCTCAGCCTGCCCTGAGGGCAGGGCTGGTGCAGCATGTGGTGCCAGGGATCAAACTGAGGTCCCTGCAGCCACCTAAGCTTTCCTAAGCAGGCGCTTTAGACCACTGAGCCATCCTGCCAGGCTGACACAAATTTATTTTGGATAAAATCCTGAGCTGCCCATAAAGTAGTAGCTCCCCTTAAAGCCCAGTCTCCTAGAAATCCAGACCCATTGATTAAATCATAAACCTGTGTATTCAGACACATCCAGGAACACTCCCTAGGCATTGGGAACAGAAATCAAGCATGAGTTATTATATACTAGAATTTCTCTCCAGAGAGGAACTCAGAAACTCCTTTTTTTTTTTTTTTTCCTTTGTGTCAGGAATTAAACTCAGGTCCTTCCTCTTTCTAGGCAGCCGCTGTGCTCCTAAACAATAGCCCCAGCCGGGAAGCTCAAATTTGCAGTTCTAAGTGAAAAGTGTACCAATGGCACAGGAAGGAGCCATGGAGGCCTGAGGAGAGAAGTCCCCTGAGGAAGGGGGGTACTGTCCTACAGGGCTACTCAGAGGCGTCACACTGCCAGAGACAGCAAAGGCATTCCAGTGGGAGCCGCGGCTGGAGGAAAGATAGGGGAGTGTCAGAGGACACAGGTGTGCCGGGAGGCAGATGGCCCGGCATGGAGAGGGACAGGCAGATGGCACAGACCCCCCCAAAGACCTCAGGGCTACCATCAAGGAATCCAGGATGATGGAAACGTGGAAGGACTTGGAGAACTGGCTCCATCGACCCAGAGAAGAGCAAAGGAGGTCAGGAAAGGGTAGGAAGTGGCCGTGGGTTTCTAACTGGTGGCCACCTTCTTACACCCAGCTGAATTGAGCTAGCGTGGTGCTGGGTGTGGGAGACACCTCCTTCTGCTGAGGGCTGTTGCCAGCAGCATAAATGCAGCACGGGAGAGGCTGCCAGGACGCTGTTAGACACGCTGTTTG
The DNA here is from genome assembly GCA_004027025.1 of Myocastor coypus. NCBI lineage: Eukaryota > Metazoa > Chordata > Mammalia > Rodentia > Myocastoridae > Myocastor > Myocastor coypus. The sequence goes on from PVJA010006541.1 coordinate 13,928, forward strand.
GAAAAGCTGCGGGAGCTGTGGGAAGCTGCGGTTCTCTTGGGCTGTGCTGCTGCAGGACCTCGTCCTGCTGGCTTTCCTGGTGAACTTTGGAGGGAGGAGCTCGGGTCCTCATCTCGAGCATCTCTTCCTGGCTCCGGAGGGGAAGATGGTGCCCTGCTCAGCCTCATGGAGAAGCTTGTCACAAACTTGGCTTTCCTCATGGCTGGAGGAGCTCGGGACCTCACTGTTGCTGAGGGTGGCTGCAGGGCTTTGGGGGAGCTCTGGTGCTTACCTTGAGCATCACTTCCTGGCTCCAGTGCAGACGCCTCAGGCTGCTGGCACAGATCCTTCATCCTGCTGGTGCAGACTTCCTAGCTCCCACCACTGACCCTTGGGCCTTCCCAGTGCAGATCCGTGAAGCAGCCTGCATGACACTTGCTGTGGGCTCTAGACCTCCAGCTGGGCTGGTGGGAGGCATTGTTATGGGCTCTGCGTTTCCAGTTGGACTCACACAAGATACTAGAATGCAGGCCTGCATCTGAGTCTTTAGTATTTAGTGTGTAGATAGATTTCCTACACTTGTTGTATTTATTTTTTTCTTGTTTCAGAACCTTTATTTGTTTATTCACTCATTTTTATGGCCGGCTCAGCCCGCCCTGAGGGCAGGGCTGGCGCAGCATGTGGTGCCGGGGATCGAACTGCAGTCCCTGAAGCCGCCCAACCTTTCCCAAGCAAGCACTTTAAACCACTGAGCCATCCTGCCGGGCCCCTCCTACACTTGTTGTATGTGATTCCTTATAAACTAATATTATAAAATGTGCCCTGTATTATATTGGTCCCCTTGCAAAACCCACAAAACATAACAGAAGCTGAGCTCCATGTGGGACCACTGAGCAATGAGTCCTCAGTAGCATCTCCATGCAGAGATGGCCAGGAGGCTGCTGGCCATAAATAACAGCCTGAGCCTCTGGAGAGAGGCCCGGGGTAAGGGTGGAAACTGAACGCCTTGTCATGAAGGTGAGAGTTGATGCTAGACAGAAAGGAGCCCTCCTCTAGGACACACAGAGAGGACCAAGCCATAGGAAGGCACCTGTCACCAGCGAGGTCCAGGCCGGATGAGCCATGGTGCCTGTGAGTCTCCATGCTAAGGGACATGTGGCTTAGCAGTTGCTTTGTTATTTCCCCAATCTGTCTGAGAAGCTCTGGAACAAGAAGCAGAGCCCAATTTCTGCCTCCAGGTTTGTAAACAGCATAGTCACAGCCACTGCCCCAGAGCATGCTGGGTGGGGACAGGGCACTCTGAGAGTACTCCCGACCCCACACAAGATTTCATTGCCCACCTGGGGTACGGTCTTGGCTCCCACTTTCTGAGGTAAGGTTTCATTCACATCACGCGGAGCAGGCAGGGTTGTCTTCCCTGGGGCTGGTGAGCCCAGAGGGCTTTCTCTGTGCCCCGGCTCCTGCTCCTTACACCCGGTTCTGCTTTCCACCTGTCGCCTCTGTTTAGACAACTGCCACATCTGTCCAGTCGCCAGGCCTCTGACCTGGCTCTGGCATTTCCAGGTTCCAGAAGGGCTCTCATGGCAAAGGGTCGAGAGATTGTTCACCTTTGCTGTGTGAATGAGGGCCCTAGACTCAGAATGACTGTGTGTACGGTCCAGTTCCACCTCATACAAGCATGGGCTTTGCTTCCAGTTCTTTCTGTAGAAACCGAGAGTGCAGAAGTGTTACAGGGAAAAAGGGCTACCGTGCAAAGAAAATGAACATAGACACACATGCGCACACACACACACACACACACACACACACACACACAGAGCAGCTGACATCCACTAAGCATGCAATACAAGATACCCATAATTATCTCCATTCAGAAGTCCTATTTTTACCCAAATTCCTGTGTCAAAAATAGAGCCCTGAGTCAGTTCTAGCCCTCCTCCTCCCTTAAGAGGATCTGGATGGCTGTTATTTAAAGAGAAAGGAGAAAACGAAGCCCAGGATGACAAAGTGACTTTCTAGAAGCCACACAGCAAGTCAAAGGGAAAGCAGGACCTCGGACTTCTTGCGGCCAGCCCATGGGCGTTCTGCCACCTGCAAGAGCCCTGGGATAGCAATGCAGGCTTATCCCCTAAACCTTGCCGCTTATTAAAAACATAAGGGGCTGAGGAGATAGCTCTGTGGCACAAGAGCCTGCCTGGCAAGTGCAAGGTCATGAGTTCCAGCCCTGGTCCCACATAAACCCTAGGGTTCTTCCTGTTAGATTTTGATTCAGGAAGCCTAGAATGAGGCATTGATTTTGCATTTCTTTATTTTATTTTTATGTATTTGGTACAAGGTTTCACTACGCAGTTCAGACTCAGCCTCCCCGGTGCTGGGATTACAGGCATGCACCACCATGTCTAGTCTCGGTGGCCGGCTCAGCACTTCCAGGGTCAAGGCCAGTGCAGCATGTGGTCCTGGGAATTGAAGCCTGAGTCCCTTGAGCTTGCCAGGCAGAAGCTTAGTCCACTGAGCTATCTTCCTGGCCCAGTATTGAGTCAGCATTCCAACAAACACAGCCAACCCATACCCCAAATCAGGTGTGTAGCCTAACTAGCATTTCAAGAAATGGAATATAGGGCCCAGCAGGATGGCTCAGTGGTCTAAAACGCCTGCTTAGGAAAGCTTAGGTGGCTGCAGGGACTGCGGTTCAATCCGGCACCATATGCTGCGCCAGCCCTGCCCTTGGGGCAGGCTGAGCCGGCCATAAAAATAAATAAATAAACAAACAAAAGTTCTGAAACAAGAAAAAAAAAAAAAATGGAGTGTAATGAATGGGGCCCAGGGACAGCTGTGGTCTGTTGCTGAAAATCCCGGAGAGCTGGGACTCCTGGTGATGCACAGCAGCTTCACCTGTGAGCTCTCTGGTGGTTGCTTTCTCCCTTGCTTGGAACGCTAATGGGTGACCCCTGTGTGAAACTGTTGCTAGGGAAAGGATGGAAGTCAATAGAGATCATGGTCGCGTTCGTGACTAAGCACGTGGTCCTCTTTTACTGAAATGATTATGTCCGAGATTACATTCACTAGCCCGAAATAAAGCTGATTTGCTTTTGGGGTTCTTGGCTCACTGAGGGACGAATCTCAGCGAGTCCTCTGAGCTCCCTTCATGGGGCCTTCTCGTCCTTTCTTTTGGCGTGGACACATAACATACAACCCAGGTGCCTATGATTCCGGTGGTCTCCACTAGGGGACGTGTCTTTCCAGGTCCAGCTTGCCTTGTGGGCCCCTTTCTCAGACGAAATCCTAAGGGCTGAGAGAAGAGATGAGGGGTGGTGTCGTACAAGCTAGGGAAGTAGGTGTGACCTGCCCATCGCAGGTTCAGGACACATGCGCAGAACACTTCCCAAAGCCCTCCTTCGGGACCCCCTCAGCGCTAGCATCTATACTTCCAGCAGGAATTCAAGCAGCCTTTTGATAGGGCAGCCTGGATCTACTGTCACAGGGAGGGATGGGAGATACGCAAAGATGGTGGCCACCAAGGGGCGGGGGCAAGGGGCTGCAGGGAACACTATTAACTCTTTTAGTGCCCCCACTCTGTCTGTCCTTTGCAGGGTGTATTATCTTTCTCACCTTTAGTTGGCCCAAACTCACTCTGCAGAGTGAGTTTTCTTTCCATATCTTTAATAAATGTAAAACCTCACTACCTTTTGCGCTTATCTTGACCAATTCTTTGTTCAGGACGGAAAGAAACCTAGAATCCTCTTCTAGAAGGAGGCTTTAGCACTCCTAGAACTTGGTCACGGGGGCCAGGAAGGCCCGTCCCGGTTGTAGAAGCCACAGATCTCCACGGCTGCACTGTGGCTGGGCTTAGTCAAGGCCCCCGAGGAAGCTCACAAGAACGCGATCGCTGTCACACCCCCTTCCTGAGCGGGAGCAGCTCTCTTCGGACAGACACCCCCAAGCCCTGCACAATCAGCAGGGCATCCAACGCCGACAATCTTTCCTCTGAGTACGGTTTACTGTAACAGAAGTCTCGGGAGCCGGCCAGGTTCTGAGTCATACACACCTGCCTCCCCGCAGGACGTCATCCGGGTCTCTGCACCCCCGCAGCCCCCTCCCTCCACTCCCCCCACTGCGCCTGCCCCTGAGGTTCAGGGGCTTTGGAAGCTTCCACTCCTGCTTTCCCACAGTGGGTGACTGTGTGGATTTTTGTGACTGACTCTTGCTAATCTGGGTCCTTGAACCTTTTCTAGAAAGAGAATATCAAAGCAGAGTTGGGACCTGTTTGAAGAAAGAACAAATATTTCAGGAGCAGAGTTGTAGAGATAGTGGCAAGGAGTGCGCTCTTTTATGTCTGCTTCTTAGCAGGCTCTAGTGAGGGACAAGAATTCCCTGGGAAAGAACCCACATTCCCCAGTGGAGAAAGCAGTGGAAGTGGCGATGTCGTTCGAGTTGGGAGGGTCCCTCCAATGTGCGCTGAGGTTTACTGTGGAGGATTTCAAGCGTTGTTTATTTTCACCTTTCGGTTTCATTTTGGCCTGTGTTCATTTATTTCCACTTCTGAATTATCCCTGCACACGGCGATAACAAGGTCTGCTGACCAGACCAGCCTGTAAGTACGGGGCAGTCCTGTGATAATCGACCTTTAGCAATCTGGGCTGGCCTTTGCGTCACCAATGTGGTATGTGGTACAAAGGCATAACCTTCACGACCAAACAGAACACGTTCTGCCTGCAGGCCTGCCTGTCGCTGGCTGTGGGGCTTTGGATAGGTGACTTCAACTCCCCGAATCTCGATTTTCTTGTCTGTAAATTAGAGATACTCATATTGAATTTTATGGAGCTATGCTGCTGATCAGAAAACAGCGAATGCCTAATCCATGACAGGAAGTTCCTAAGTAGTGAGTGCTTCTTTTCTCTATTTTCTTCCTGATAACTGAGATTGGAGATGGTGCTAAGAAGAGGAATCGAATCACTTTTAATCTAGAAGACAGGGAAGTGAAATAAGATATGTTTGACAGACTCAGTGGAAAGCAGTAAAGCAGGGGAAACAAAAAGGAAATGCAAAACCTGTACTTAGCAAAAAGTGACAGAAACACGCTGTCAAACATACGGTACCAACACCACCAACAGATATGACAGGAAATTTCTGTGCTAAAGGACAAATTTTCATATTGGATCCAGTTTGCCATTCATCTATTCATTCATTAGTCAATAATGGTTGAATAACTTCTATGTCCGGGACTCCAGACTAAGCCCTGGAATCCAACTAAAAGTCTTTCTTTTAAAAAAAAAAATGTGCTGGGCATGATGGCTCATGCCTGTAATCCCAGCACTCGGGAGGCTGAGGCAGGAGGATCGGTGTGAGTTCGAGACCAGCCTGGGCTACCAAAGTGAACTGAAGGCTAGCATGAACTGCTCATTGAGATCCTGTCTCAAAAAGACATAAAATAAATAAGTAAGTAAGTAAATAAATAAATAAATAAATAAATAAATAAATAAATGTGGCACTGTCAAGAGAGCTCAGTAGTCTAAGGCACTTGCTTAGGCAAGCTTAGGCAACTGCAGGGACTACAGTTTGATCCCCAGCGCCACATCCTACACCAGCCCCACCCCCGGGGCAGGCTGAGCTGGCCATAATGTAAATAAATAAGCTTTAAAAACAATAAAAAATTTAAAAATGAATCTGAAACCAAAGCCAGGAAAAGATTAAAATCAAAGCATTAGGAAAAATATACCACCTAATACAAAGTAAAGAAACTGACTTAAAAGTAGTAATCTGAAATGTAAAAGGCCTTAAGAGAAAAACTTGGCAATGAAAATGGTCTTGATAAAAGGAAAAATTTCACCCAGGAAATATATTTACCCTGACCAAAAGCAGTAGTCCACACCTCTAATCCCAGCTATTCAGGAGCTTAAGGCCAGAGGATTACATACTCACGGCCAGCCTGAGCAACTGGACAGGGCCTTAAATGTGGATAGCTACTGAGACCTACTTTTGACAGCTACTGTGTTAAAATTAAAAGGACTGGCGGTGTGGTCCAGTGGTAGCACACTTGTCTAGCATGTGCAAGGCCCTGGACTTAATATGCAATACCATCATCGAAATAATCATAGGGATGGCCAAATAGCTCAGCAGATTAAAGCAATTGCTTAGGCAGATGTAGCAGCTGGGGTTTGCTCCCAGGTGTGCCACCCCTGCCTCCAGTATGCTAAGACGATGATTGAGACTGGGTGGGGTGGTACACACCTGTAATCCCAGCTCCTGGGGGGCTGAGCACAGGCGAATCACTACGAGTCCAATTTACATAGTGAGACCCTGTAGACCCTTACTAAAAAAGAAAAAAACATAGTGGTATAATTGTTTGAAACTTGTGTGAATCCTACAACTTAGCTTCAAAATATAGGAAGCCCAAATTGAGAAAATTATGAACACAGGCTGATAATCCACTATTTTTATGGCCGAAAAGTTTAATCACTTCTCTCAGAGTATTTGAACAGAAAAAAAATTTTTTTTAAAATATAGAAATTTGAATCAAATTTGTAGATGTTTTTAATCTCAAAAATAATGGTTAGGGCTGCGGGGATAGCTCAGGGGCACAAGTACTTGCCTGGCAAGTGCAAGGTCCTGAGTTCAATCCCCAGTTCTGAAAAAAAAAAAAAAAATGGGTAAATAGACTTTCAAGCACATATGAGAATTAACCATGTGCTCTATGCCACAAAGGAAATACTATAAGACACCAAAGAACTGATAATGCACAGATCATATTCTCTGACATCAGTGCAATAAAACTCTTATTGATAATCAATTTACATAAACCCATGTAAGGAAAACTTCTTATAAAAACATATAAATCCATAGTAAAAGAAAAATCATGCAAGCTGGATGTGGTAGTGCATACCTATATCCTATACTTTGGAGACTGAGGTAGGAGGACAGTTGGGAGCTACAAAGTGAGCTCAAGGACAGCTTGCATCACACAGCAAGACCCTGTCTAAATAAATAAATAAATAAATAAATACAAACAACACAAAAACATTGATCATGCAAACTATAAATTACAACTCAATGAATCAAAATATTAGATAGCAAAAGAGCAAAAGACATATAAATGTGATTACCACCCCACCCAAAGTTCCACAGCACAGGGACACCCCAGCATGGTTGGCTACCACAGCAGAGATGGACCCTCAGAGCCAGGCCTGGGAGCAGAGGCTGAGGATCTGAAGTTCTGGGTGGCACTTCCTGTCTGGAAGCCATTGCTCCTGTGATGCCAGCCTGCAGGGTCCCTCGTCCCTTCACAGGCCCCACCCACCTCCCACCTGGACCCACTCAGATCCATCTCACCCAGGAGACCCCAGGGGGCTATGAGAGTCTCTTTCTAGAGCCCTTTGGACATAAGGAATTCCTAGTCTGTTTTGCTTCTTCAATTGTCAGGGCATCTCCTGGTCCTTTTCGCCTGTAGAGGTGGCACAGCTGGCATCCTGTAGGTCTCTAAAAAGGCTGTTGTCCCAACCCTACACCTGTAAGTAGCCTGCCTGCAGTGACTGGAGGGATGAGGCCCCTCCAGTTCCCTAGTTCCACAAAGGCTCCTGCTGTTCCCACACCAAAAACAGGCAGAAGGACACATTCACTCTGTGTGTTGTCCCCCAGCCTAGAAACCACAGCTTCTACCCAGTGTCACCCCACAAGAAACCATTATGACTTGGAGCCCAGGACTTGTAACTGATTTCATTTTGTAGTCTACCCCCTGAAAATTCAGAAATTTGGAAGGTTGGTCCAATTCCTGCCTGGAAATTGGCATACATCTGCCTTTACAGAAAGAAGCAGGATTTCACCCCGGGCAAGGAAAAGAGCTCCTGAAAGGCCATCATGTTTCTTCCTGGGGAGCTATTTCCCCAATAGGAACTGGATCTGAAAACCCAAATTATTTCTTAAGGAAGGACTACAGTGGCCGATCTTGCAATATCTCTCGGAATAATTTGAGGGCAATTCTTTTATTATTACCATCACCATCATCGTTTCAACCTAGCAATTAAGCTAATACCATTAAGTCAGCATTTTCAGCAAATTGTGGGGTGAAGAGTGTGCGTGTGTGTGTGTGTGTGTGTGTGTGTGTGTGTGTGTGTGTGTGTGTGTAGGGATTCCAGCTGTCATTATTTCTACCCTATTGTATGGGTCATAATCTAACTGCAAATATGTGCCCTGGGCTGAAGGATGATGGGTAAGTAGGAGCCAAGGACAGAGAGGGCCCCCTGACTAGCTTCTTGTGCTAACAGAAAGATCACTGCAGGACTGCGTAGGGAGCTCCAGCCAGCTGTGGAGGCCACACGTGTCTCCCCTCCCCAGCCTCTCTTATGGCCCTTTATCTTGGCTCTCTCTGTGGTTAGACACTAGTAGGAGGCCAGTGACAGCTGGGATGAACAAGACCAAGGGCAGGGGAAGATCCGGTGGTGACTTGCACCCTGCAGAACCATGGTGCTGTCTATTACCACATTCCCAGTGATGCAGCACTCTAACAGAACTAGAAAAGCTCTTTTTTCATCCTTTTCCCCTCTGTTCTTCTTTTTTTTTTTTTTTCTATCTCCCTTTTCTCTGCTATCTCCCACTCCATCTCTTGTTCCTCCATCCATTTGGAAAAGATCTCCCTGCTTTCTCTGTATCAATCTTCTATCTTTCTCACTCTCTATGGATTTGGGATTTTTTTTTATTTTTTTTATTTTTTTTTTGTCTTTTTGAGACAGGGTCTCGCTATGCAGTTCAGGCTGGCCTTGAGCTCACTTTGGTAGCCCAGGTTGGTCTCGATCTCGCACCAATCCTCCTGCCTCAGCCTCCCAAGTGCTGGGATTACAGGCCACCCCCATGCCCGGCCAGGGCGCCACCACCCCCGGCCTTGATTTGGTCTTCTTTAATAAAAGAAACCACAGGGTATCTGCCCACCAGCAGATCAATGGATTAAAAAAATATGGCATTTATACAGAATGGAAGAAAGTACAACATGAGGCCTTTGTAAGTAAATGGATACAACTTGAGATCACAGTAACAGGTGAAATGACTTGGACACACAAGCTAGAGCAGCATTTTGCAACCTCTCTTGTAAGTCTTCCCTTTCTGCATATTTTGTTTAATGTAGTAATGATCACGTCAGACGTTGGGCACTCCTTTGCATGTGTCCTGGGTTTAGGCCCTGTTTCTTTCACCCCGCCGTATGGTGTGAGCACCTAGCTGAACGCCACACAGCATTCTGTAAGGCAAGGTGCACCGTGATCTACGCAGCCACCTCCCAGTCCCTGGAATCTTCGAGGGCTGCCGAAATGTTTGCTGTTGAGAGCGGCACTCTGAAACAAAGCGAGGCTTCGCTCCACAAGGAGCTGTATCTCAGCAGCTACATCCGAGGAGTGTAAGCACAGCCGGCCCTTGGCATCCAGGGAGGATGAGTTCCAGGACCCCCAAATCTTCAGATGCTCCAGTCCTGCCTGAGCAATAGCACATTTGCATGCGACCTTCCTACACGCTCGCTTCTGCTGTCAGTCCTCCCTGGCTGCTTATAATCCCTAATGCAATGCAAACACTGTGTAAACAGCTGTTGCACTGTATTGACTGGGAGTAAAGGCAAAAAAAAAAGTCTGCACGTGTTTGGTAGAGACAGACACGATGTTTGTTCACGCAGGTTCCATCCCTGGCTGGCTGACGCCATGCCTGTGGAGCGCTCAGAGACAGAGGCCCGACTGTGCACGGTTGCAGGTTCTAACACTGCCACTGGGTTGCACCGAACTGATTTCTGAAAGAGTAGCAGCTGTGCGCAGGCCCCCCGGTGTTTGTTCCTGAGCCTCACTGATACCCACCCCTTGAAAAATAGAGCAGAAGCCCATGGAAACAGGAGCTGGGACTGCGCGCTTTGCAGGTGAAAGCTGTAAATGTGAGGCGGGAGGCGAGCTCTGCCCACCAGGCACAGGGAAGACACAGCACAGCAAACTGGTTCCCATGCACATGGGAGCACATGCAGAGGGAAAGGCAGAGACCCTGGAGGGGTCAGGAGAGAGGCAGGGCTGCATCGTGAGACACTGCTGCCTCAGCCGGAAGTGGGGTGCACGGAAGCCACGCCTCGGTCTGGAGTAGACCCCCACGTGTTAGACTCTGCCCTGTAAGTCGAGGGCACAAGGAGAAGGGAAGAGGCCAGAAAGGGCAATTTGGGGGAAAATTTAGAGACAAGGGAAGAGGGCCCTATGAAGATGGGGGCAGAGATTGCAGGAAGGCGCCTACAAGCCAAGCAGCGCCCAGAGGAAGCAGGCGCTAATTAAGAGGCAAGAGAAGATTCTGTTGCACAGTTATGCGGGCAGGCGTCTGGATCTCAGCATTCTGGCCAGCACATCTGTGGCAGGATACGCTGAGCTACATCCCCAGCCCTTTTTTATTTCTTATTTTGGGACTGGGTCTCACTAAGTTGCCCAGATTGGGTTTGAACGTGTGATCCTCCTGCCTCATTCTCCGTGAGGGCTGAGATGACAGGCACATAGCACTCCATTGGTTGAGAATAGATTCTTGATGTGTTAAGCCTTCCCAGGTTGTAGGAATTCATGACAGCAGACACACACACACACACACACACACACACACACACACACACACAGCAACCATCTCAATTTACAGAGCAGAACCAGGTGTCTGAGTGTTCTTTTTTTTTTTTTTTTTTTTGAGACAGGGTCTTGCTATGCAGTTGAGGCTGGCCTTGAGCTCACTTTGGTAGCCCAGGCTGGTCTCGAACTTGTACCAGATTCTCCTGCCTCAGCCTCCCAAGTGCTGGGATTACAGGCGTGCGCCACCATGCCCGACTTTTCTGGACGTCCTTTACCTCTGTGACATACCACTTCATGTGGGGTTAGGCCGTGCTGTGAGGGCCTCTTGCTCCACCGCGTGTCCTCCACAGAGAGCGCTTGGAGAGCGCAGTGCACCTTTGCTGATGGCGTTTGTCATTGGTGCTGGCGTGACCAGGAAAGGCCCGTCATGCTACTGAAAAGAAAAGGCCGGAAATGCACCACAGAGAGCTTGTCGCTGCCTCCCGGAAGGGGCCACATAATAAATGAAAGCTCCACCTAAGGAGAGATGCGATTCTGATACTGATTTAATATGTCTTGGACTTTCTGGTGATCCAGTGAATATTGTAGAATAAGCATGCCCAGAGATTCCTTTGCCTGCATAGTTGGCTTCTTCTGGGTAGTAAGTTGCCATTAAGCACCTGCTGTGGGGTGGGTACTATGCTGGATCTATCTGTCTGGCCTAAGGGGAGCCTCTCAGATGACCCAATAGTGTAACTAGAGGACAGAGAATGTCGGGTGTTGAATGCAGCCGTTACCTGCCCAGGATGAAGGGCCACGGGGCGGGAGGACAGTGCCACAGGAGCTGAGACACTGGGTCGCAGACCAGCTGGAGGGAGCCAGGTGCAGACCCCTCCCTTCCCTGCAGGACCCCAAGGAGCCGGACGAAGTCATTCTGTCCTCTCCCAATCTGGTTATACCCTTTCATTTGCACAGCTGCACCATGGGGTCAGATGATGTCTGCTAGCCCCTCCGAGAGATGAGGAACACAGAACTTTTTTTAAAAAAACCAAGTCACCTATCCCTGGTGATCAGCCAGGGAAAATTTGAACCCAAATCGCTCTGACTGCAGACCACGGAGCTAGCTCCACTGCGCTCATGTTGTGCTATAAACTTGCTATCAATTATGCAAAAAAGTAGCCGGGCGTGGTGGCGCATGCCTGTAATCCCAGCACTCGGGAGGCTGAGGCAGGAGGATCGGTGTGAGTTCGAGACCAGCTTGGGCTACAAAAGTGAGCTCAAGGCCAGCCTGAACTTCATGACGAAACCCTGTCTCAAAAAAAAAAAAAAAAGGCTAAATAAATAAATAAATAAATAAAAATAAAGCTTTAGCCGGGCGTGGTGGCTCAGGCCTGTAATCCCAGCACTTGGGAGGCTGAGGCAGGAGGATTGATGTGAGTTCAAGACCAGCCTGGGCTACCAAAGTGAGCTCAAGGCCAGCCTGAACTGAACATCGAGACCCTGTCTCAAAAAGACAAAAAAAGAAAAAAAAAGCTTTAAAAAATTATGCAAAAAAATCATATAACTTTATAAGACTGGATTACCAATTTATCTTCACTTAAAATACTGAGGCCTCATCTGCCCTCTTTTTAAGTCTCCTATAGCCAGGCCTGGTGGCACACGCCTATAATCCCAGCGCTTGGGAGGCTGAGGCAGGAGGACCAGTGTGAGTTTGAGATCAGCCTGGGTTACAAGAGTGAGCTCAAGGCCAGCCTGAACTGCATAGCAAGACCCTGTCTAAAATGCCTGAAAATGCCTGATATCCCCCTGCCCTGCAGATTTTTTATTTATTTAATACAGGTCTCACTACACAGGTTGGACTCATGATTCTGTTTTCAGCCTCCCAAGCACTGGGATTACAGGTGCCCAGCCCAGTCTCAGTGGCCGGCTTAGCTCACCCAGAGGCAGGGCCAACATGCCACATCATGCCTAGGGTCGAACCCCAGTCCCTGAGCTTGCCAAAGCAGGTGCTTAGTCCACTGAGCTATCTTACCAGCCCTTGACCAAAAGACTTTAATGTCAGAGGACAGTGTACTGTGAGACCTTGGACTGTACTCAGAAAGTCACATGTGAGAAAGGTCTACAATCTCTTCTTTTAATTCAAAGATTCATCCAAATTTTTTATTCCTCTACATAATATCTACATGTTTGCTGTGTGTGTGTGTGTGTGTGTGTGTGTGTGTGTGTGTGTGTGTGATTGAAACCAGGGTCTTCACCCTGACCTCAATATTTATTTATTTATTTATTTATTTATTTGGTGGTACCAGGGATTGAACTCAGGAGCTTGTGCTTGCCAGGCAAGCACTTATTCCACTGAGCTATCTCTGCAGCCCCCAGATCATTTATTTTGAGATGGTCTCCCTAAGTGGCTAAATTGTCCAGGACTTAGAATCCTCTCACCTCAGATTCCTGGAGTGTTGAGATTACCAACAGGCATCACCACATCCAGCTAATATTTGCTTTCGTTTTACATTGCTATTTTTATTTACCAGCGAGCGCACCGATGCTCTCGGGAGAGGTGGCGGCTCCCCTTCTGCAGGGATGTGAAGTGGCCGAGGCTCAGGCCATTCCCCCAAGAGCCCTCCCAGAAGCCAGAGTGTGCACTTATCCAGCACCCAGAGACCTCGCTGTTGCTGAGGCCTTGAGGACTCCCCTTCCGCAGGTGTGACCCAGTCCTGCCTCCCAGAGAGGAGGCAGCTGTCAATGAGCCTGGTTAGCTCCAAAAGGCCTGAGGCACAGCGGGCCAGAAAGCCAATGCCACCCTGCCAAATGATGGGCAGCATGAGGAGCTGGTGAAAGCTTAGCCTTAGCCTAGGTGGAGGAAGTAGCCCGACCTGGAGTGTGTGCCAGCTTCCACTGTGCCAGCCTGCCTGCCAGCTACCAGCATGTCTTAGTTACTTTTCTCTCATTGCTGGGACAAATACCCGACACTCAAAATGAAGGAAGGAAAGGTTTATTTAGCTCACACTTACTGGATGTTTCAGTCCATATTCAGCTGGCCCAAGGCTGAGTGGAACAGGGCAGAGAGCATCCGGCAGAACAGCAACAATCACGACAGAGGGGATGGAACAACCGGGGAGCAGAGAGCAACAGTTCTAGTCTGTCTCTCTATCTCTCTTTGTATTCCTATCAGACTCTCTGCCTTAGGATATCCGCCCTAGACCACACCCATAGTCCCAGCCCTACTCAGACTGATAATCCCATCAGTACTAAAACACATAATCCCAGTGACTCACAAGTGAAGTCTCAATCTATAGAAGTCCCCGCCCAATGACTACCTGAGGCTTTGGGGGGACAACTAGACATAAACCATAACACAACATGACGTGACTACCCTGCCCTTGGAGTTGGTCCCGCTGTGCACTGCCACCTAGTACTTCCCCATAGAGACAGAAGAGAGGATAGAAAACTGTAATGAAGAGGAGACAGTGCATGTTAGCATTTATTAAAATTCTTCATGAGCTGAATTACGAGGCTATATGATTTATGATGCAACTGTGGCGATGTTTAACAACTAGCTTGCAGAATTCCCAAGCTTTTCGATTAATCAGCTCTGGTGAGCCAGTGCGGGCTGCCACCAGAACACCGCCGAACAGCTGGATTTCTCGTGTGTGACTTACGCAGCCGTCTCTCCCAATATTGATGACTCTTTAGGGAGAAACACATACTCCCGTCTTCATGATTTAACAGCAGTAGTATGTCACAGAACCCACATACACGCAGCAGAAATCCAGCAAGAAGGCCTCAAGTCCACTGCCGACCGTGGGCAGCAGGACTTGGACTTTCACCCTCCTGGTCCCTGCTGGCTCCTAGGAGTTTAGTGGCCATGAGAAGAATAGGAGACGAGGGGATGCTAAGCAAGTACCTGAATGGGCAACGAACACTCCACCGTGGATATTTCAGGTCAGGGGTAGTGCAAAGAGGGCCTAGGCAGGAACTACTCAGACAACCGGAAACCTTTGGTGGGGGAAGCAAGGGTTTTCCAAAAAAGATGGCTGAAAACGTGAAGACCTGGACCCGTGCCACTCTGTAGGAATGAGAATGTTGTCAGGGTCCCTTGCTTGCAATAGATTGTTTGAAGCACTTTTCCATTAAGGCTTAGGGGAAAGCACCCATTTATAGGAATTTTGTTTTTGTTTTGTTTTTTCTTCCATGTTGCAATTCTGAAATGGTTGCAACACTTCAGCAGGGAACCCAGCGTATTCCTGGCCACTGATGGGGTTTTCTAGGAAACGTAGTGGAGCAGGGTAGGGAAAGAAGCCGCACTTGCTCCCAGCCTCAGAGAAAAGGCACCATTAGCTTCCAAAGTGCAGTGGTACAGGGCTCTGCAGGGTCCAGAGAGGACAGGCTCATGACCCAGGCCTCTGCTCCCTCTGTGGAGTGGGAGATGCTGCTTCGGGCGAGGAGGGGGAGAACCTGGGATGCAGTGGGTGTTGAATCAAAGTGTAGGGGTGTGCAAGACATCCCAGGAGGGTCCTCAGTCTTCCCAGGAGAAGAAAGCCCAGAGCAGCTGGACTGGAATCCACCCTGAAGCAAGGAGGAGCAAGGGAGGGTCACAGGCCAGGAACAAAAAGAGTGGCCATCTCTTTTTTTATGTATCTTGTACAGGGTCTTGCTACACAGCCTGCGCTCCTAGGGATCTCCCTGTTTTTAGCCTTCCCAGTGCTGGGATTACAGGTTCGGGCCACTACACCCGGTCTTGGTAACCGGCTCAGCATGTCTGGGGACAGGGACAGCATGGCGCATGGTGCCAGGGATCAAATCACAGCCCCTGAGCTTGCCTGAGCAGGCACTCGGTCC
The DNA here is from genome assembly GCA_004027025.1 of Myocastor coypus. Taxonomy (NCBI): domain Eukaryota; kingdom Metazoa; phylum Chordata; class Mammalia; order Rodentia; family Myocastoridae; genus Myocastor; species Myocastor coypus. Next base: position 29,281 of record PVJA010006541.1, read on the forward strand.
CCTGAGTATCTTGCCGGCCACAAGATGCCTATCAATGCACAAATATCGTTAGGGTTCTTCACAAGCTCAAGGGTTTGCACTTGGTACTGGGAGAAGACAAAGGAGAAGAAAGCCAAACCCAGCTCTCAGGGAGCTTCCCAAGCAGAACTGTGTACCCACAGCGGGACCAAAGGGTTCTCAGGCTGAGATCAGGCCAGGTGGCTCTACCAAGGTCTCCAAAGCAGGCAGAGAATTCTGTCCAGTTCCTTGCTCCTTGGAGGATGCCACCCAGGCCCTTCCTCTCGGGACTGGAAGAGGTACCAAGGGGAACTGAAGACAGCTGGCCAGACCACCTCCAGTACACTAGAGATGCTGGCACTGTCGGCGGTGGGCAGGGATAACTGACTGGGACAAACGCAGACAGCCCAGGGGAAACTGAGGCAGGAAAAGTCATTCTTGGGGAGATACGCAGATCCAGATGATCCCAGGGCTCAGAGGGGAGAGTGATGGGGACAAAGCAGGGAAGAAAGCTTGACACTTGACAGTGAGAGTCTCGAGCATGTGATAGCAGGTTGGCCCGTTCACAGCTGTACATGTATGTACACACATATGCATGCATGTCAGGATGCACAGAACCACGCTGCTGTCTCTGGGACAAGCTCCCCACTCCTGCTACCTAAAGGGGCAGAGGATTTATTTTGGTGCACGGTCTCAGCTTGTGCTCAGCTGGCTCCAGGAAGAGCGTCACAGCAGAAGGCAGGGCAAGGAGCAGTGCTCGTCCCTGAGCAGCTAGGAAGCAGGGCGAGGGGAGGAGCAGGGAGGTAGAATCTGGGACACCCTTCCAGGTCATGCCCCAAGCAGGCCCCGTCTTCTCATAGCCACTTAGGTACTCGACTCACTAATGCATGAACCCACTGGTGAGTACTGCACTCCCACCCAGGATCGAGTGACCTTCCAAGCGCCGGAGACATCTGGGGGACCTCCTAGGTCTCCACTGCCACAGCGAGGGGTCTTCACACACCATTATCGATGTCTATCTCCTGCCTCGAATTCTAAGCCCAGCAGGGCAGGAATGTGCCAGATGGCTAGGACTGATTCTCTCCCTCCCTTTCTTCTCCTAGAACTAAGGGAGGTGCTTGAAGCTCATTAGGAGCCGAAATGGGCATGGAGAGGAGCATTTTGCTATGTGCTCCAGGCCCTGGGTCTCTCTAACTTGCTCATGGGGAGGTGCCCAGGCCAGAACAGATTCCATGTTCATGAGCGAATGAACGAAGAAATACTTGGGTTGTGTATGTGGGACTGGATTCCAGCGCAATCTTGGGAGCTGGGGAGGCCCCGCTGGGAGGCTCCAGGTTGCAGGTCTGTGGCCTCCCATCCTCCAATTTTTTATAGGCACTGTGTGCTTAGGACCTCCCTGGCGTGCCAAGTCCCTAACTAAAGATCAGGATGTTTGGGGACCTCAGGAGAGGTGTCCCCAGGTGCCCCCACTCTTGCAGGCTTTTCCTGGTGGCCACGGCCCAGAGGCCTGATGTGAGCAGGGAGCCAGGTTTTGCAGCTCCTTGGTCTCTGCCAGCCTCACCAGGCCCTTGGCCCACTGCAGAGAGCGCCTTCCCTCGGAGCCGGTCACTGAGCGCGCCTTCCCGTTGCTGCTGCTTGAGGCCTGGAAGGACTCTAAAAGCTTGTCTTCCCTGGGCTCTGCTCCACAGGCCCTGCATCTCAGGGAAGCCCCTCAGGCTGGTGGACTCCCTGACCTGACCTCGCTGCAGGGCCACCCCAGCCTGTGCTCCCTCCAGCTCCTTGGTTTAGAGCAGCCAAATCAGTTGAAGAGGAAAAAGAATTACATACATAATCCTCCTTCCCCACCCTGGCTCCTCCTCACGCTTGAGCTGGAGGAATGCCAAGGACAATAGCATGATGTCACCCCGTGGTTGATCCTGTTAATCCCTTTCCTGCCGAATATTGAGTCTTGGTTTTTGTTTAAAAGTGATTTTATTGTCAAAGGCTGGTTAAAAGCCTCTGAGAGCTGTGCTGGGAAAACTGGTGACACCTTTGATGTGCAGAGTGATGAGGCCCCAGACCCCAGGGCCCCGGTGGAGAGAGAAAATGGGATTTGCAGGAGGCTGGGAAGCCAGAGGAATTTGGTTTCAGCCAGCACACATGTTATCCGTGGCATCTGGTTTTGCACACTGCTGTGGAGGCGGTCCAGAGGCCGGCCCCCTTGGGGAGGGTTTCTCACCTCTCTAGGGCCCAGGGGGCTGCTCTCTGGTCCCACTCCCTCTGGACACTGCCTCTCCAGCCCACTCTGCTTGGCCAGCTTTCTAACAAGACCAAGTGTCCCAATCCCTACCTATGCTAGAAGGGTAGCTCCTGAGAGGCAGGAGTCTGCGGCTTGCCTCCGGATAGACTGGAAAAAGCCACTTACCCTGAGGGAACCCCTCGTACCTCTCATCTGAAACACGCATGCCTCCCTTGACCCCTGCCTTCCACTACTGTGACCACCAGGCATTTAAAAATCACTGTCGTGAAATCAGGTATTTAAAAAGCTCGGGAGACCAAGGGGCCCTGCGCTGCTGTGAATATAAAGGGAGAAAGACAGCAAAGCGTCAGGGACTTGGTGTGGAGCCAGGGGAGGGGATGGAAGCGATGGCAGAAGGAACGAGGCTTGGTGGGTCTGCATTCACGATGAGGGGGAAAGTGGTGGGGTCCTCAAGGCAGAGAGATGGAAGAACACGACAGAACATTCAGAAAGTGAGATTTGGGGGTTCCGTAGGTCACACACACTATATTGGGGTTGAGAAGGAAGGAGGCAGCTAAAGAATGAAGCTATTCTCGGGGAGGAGGTCAAGAATGGGGTCCTGGAAAAGTCGGCAGATAGATGACAAGGAGCCCAGGAGCGATGAGGGAGTTAAGAATGGGAAGGATGTCTAGGTGCTGGGGAACTGAGTGACAGGAGAGAGGCGGTTGACCAGAAAGCCCAGGAGGGCATCAGGGGAAAGAGGAGCTGAATGGTGCCCATCCTCAGGAACAGGAGCTTGCAGGAGATGAAGGGGTGTTTCAGGAGTGGCCCGAGGAGCCAGAGGTTGCAGATGGACCCCTGGTCCTGCAGCTAGAATGGGAGAAGAAGCAGCCAAGAGAGAGGACTGACCCAAGGCAAGCCTGGGGGTGCAGAGCAGCACACTGCAGGGAGCAGGGGAGGGCCCAGGCCAACAGGGGTGAGGACAGGCAAGAGGGTGGGTGCTACACACAGCAGCACAGGGGTGAGCTCTCGGAGCCCAGGGATGCAGGGAGAGGCCTGGGGCCCTGGGAGACTGAGAAGAGTGAGGGGGCTCCTGTATCTTGAGCAGCGGGGTGAAGACGTGCAGCTGCAGGCTTCACACGGTGGGGTGGCCACATGATGGGCCTGGACAGGTGGGAAGGAAGGACCACAAGAGCCGCGTCCCCTAGTGATGGCTGCTGGCAGAGACCCCCCGCAGTGAGCTGCTTCAGTGGGGCTGCGAAGAGGGATGGTGGCCGCACAGGTGGCAGCGGAGGTCAGGTCAGAGGAGGCCGGGCAAGGTCTGGCGTCGCCCGGCTGTCATCGCCCTGTGCTCACTCTCCTCACAGCGCTCCCAAGGCTTAGCCCCCACCCGAGGGTGGGCGTCTCAAGGCTGCTCTGGGTGTTCAGTTGCTAATGTTATCCAGCTTCCAGCAGGAGGGCAGGTGCCCAGAGCCCTGGATGCTGAGAAAGGAAAGGACCGAGGCCTGAGCACGGCCAAGGGCAGCCCGCCTTGGGGGTGGGGGGGTCAGAAGACTCTAAACTCGTGGAGGAAGAAGGAGCTGCTGGAGCCTCCATTCTGGGGGTTCAGAGATTTCATGGTTGCCATTTCTGCTGCCAAGCATGGCAACTACTATCTACTGGACACCGGTGCGCCAGGCATGCTGCCCAACCTCGTTCATTATTAGCTCTTTAAGAGGGTGTGGTGGGCCGGGGAGATAGCTCAGTAGAATAAGTGCTTGGCTGGCAGGCAAGTGCAAAGTCCTGAGTTCAATCCCCGGTACTGCGGTTTTAAAAAAAAAAAAAAAGAGGGGGGCAGTGTTTTTATACTAATTTTTGCAGTTAAGGAAAACAAAGTCCACAGAAATAAAAGAACTTGCTAACAGGTGGAGAAAGAACACCTTTGTCACTCTGGCTCAAGTTCAAAAGATAAGAAACCCACAGCTCTAACAGAGAGGTGACTCATTCAGAGGCACTCAGAAGGTCAGGGCAGAGCGAGCCCTGATGCCCGAATCTCCAGCGCATGGTCCTTCCCATCAGCTTTTATTTCTGTCCAAAGGACACAGCTCACCTCTCGTGAGCAGCTTTATTTGGGACACAATGGGCAGTGCCCAGCCTCCAAGAAGACCCATGTAACTCCCACCTCGAGGTACTCACCCTGTATGCTGTAGTCCCTGTCCCTGGGGTGGCCAATAGGAGGCTAAGAAATAATAGTGGGCTTTCTATGAAGGAGGCCAGCATCCAGACTGTAATAGCATGCAGCAAATACACAGGGAGATGTCCACATCAGGAGGAATTGAAGCCACCTGCCAACAGCCAGCGCTTACATATCAGCCGTGTGAACCTCCTCACAATCAGGTCCCCCAGCCCCAGTCAGACCTTAAGAGGAGGGTACCTCAGCCTGCCCCCTGATGACAGTCTCAGGAAAGACTCTTGAGCCTGAACTGTCAGCCAACACCAATTCTAGATCCTGGCTCACAGAAGCCTAAGAAATAGTAACTACTGGCTGTTTTAGGACACTAACATTTTGAGGGAGTATTTGTTACACAGCAGGAGATAACTCATACAAAAGGGCAGACACCTATCGGCTCACAGGCAGAATCTTAGTGAGACCCCTGATTCTGTTGGAAATTCTGTCATCTTTGACAGAATGGAGGCTGGACACTACCCATCGTGTCCCAAATAAAGCTGCTCATGAGAGGTAGGCTGTGTCCTTTGGACAGAAACCAAACTGTCCCCTCTGTCCTCTCTGAGCCAGGGACAGAAGGCGGACAACAGATGCTGCCTCTCTGGCTCTCAGCTGTACTGGCCAATATGCTGTGCCTTTTCCACCAAGTCAGTAGATTTTCTTTTCTTTGGAGTCTGGGAGCCAGACAGATAGCTCAAGGGCACAAGTGCCTGCCTAGCAAGTGCAAGGTCCTGAGTTGAATCCCTGGTTCTGCAAAAAATAAACAAACAAATAAATAAATATAAATAAACAAACAAAAAAGTGGAGTCCAGGTACAAGTTGAGTACCCTTAATCTGAGAATCTGAATTCTAAGATGCTGTAAAAGTCTAAATTTTTGAGGGCCGGTTTTTGCCACAAGTGGAAAATTCTACATCTAACCCTGTATGATGAGTCCCAGTGAAAGTGCATCTGTGCTAAGCGTATGGTATGTAGTTCCTTTAGCCCACGTGCACCAGGTATGTGGGAAACAAAAATGAATTTTATGTGTCGGCTGGGGTCCCATCCTCAAGGTATCTTGTGCTACATATGTAAATACTCCAAAATGCAGTGCAAAGCACTTCAGACAGGGATACTCAACCTATAGAAAATATTGTAGGCTTTGCAAACTGCTCTGAGAATGAGGTCCTCATGCCAGTGCTCACAAGAGTCAGCCCTCCCAGATCCGGAATCGTGATTATTGGGTGGTGGCAGCTATGCCAGTTACGTGGACACCACAGACAGACAAGCAACAAAGAGGCCGGGAATCCCCTGGCACAGGAGGAAACCGCACTGATCCGAGATTCCCTCCCTGAGCAGCCCAGTAGACGGTCCGGATCCTCCCTCACCCTCCAAGGCACTAATCAGGTACCTCATGCCCCCCGGCAATTGAGAAGCAGTCTGTGTTTCCTAGCCAGGCTGCGAGGTCCCCACCACACGGAGCTTGCTTGCGCTTTTCCTGTCCTTGGCACCTGGGACAATGCCCAGAAATGAATCAGAGACAAGGAAATGTTGGTGAAACGGCTGCTCTGCTGATGGCGCAGAACCCTGCAGCACCCTCTGCCCCCTGGCACTCAGCATGGCAAAGGTGACGGGCAGGGGTAACAAAAAGCCAGGACAGAGAAGCAGGACCCAGCCACACAGCAGAACCCAGACCCTGTGCACTCTCCCCCTCGAGCTGCTACTACCTCAGCTGAGATTTCAGGCTGCTGGAGCAGGTCTCAAGTTACTCCTGCTGGGCTCCTCAGCTTTTGATGGGCTCCGCTTCAGGAGCAGGCCCTGTTCACTGTCCCATTAGTGCAGGAAATGCTTCCCAGAGAGCGTCACCCTCCGGGAGGAGAACCGCCACTGAAGTTCTCCATCTCATTCATTCTGGGGCTCTTTCAGCTCAGCTGCCTTCCTAACCTTCTCCCTCCTGGTTGGCTCACAGACCAGCAAGCCTTCCACACACACACACACACACACACACACACACACACACACACACACACGGTGTCCCTTGTAGGTTTGACCTAACAGTCCTGGGGATTTAGCTCACACCTACCCAGTAAGCGTGAGGTTATGAGTTCGGTCCCAGTACCCCCCCCCCAAAAAAAAAGTTGATCTAACAATAGACCCTGCTTATAGGGCCCTTTGCAGGTCCCCTGACCCTGGTACATACCGCTCAGCTTATCTGCCTGTCAACCTGGTGACCCAAGACATGGAGCCAGATTGTTTTAGCTGTCTGCTGTGCGATTAGTAATGGAATGCCTATGACAGCTAACCCTGAGCTAAACACTTCACACACAAATAAACCATTGGAAGAGAAATATCACCACACTTTCAAACTTCCAGAGCCACCCCACTGGGAAGCAGTGGGGCCAGCATTTAACCCCAGGAGTGTGTGACTCTGAGGAACAGGTGCCTAGCCACCACTTCCCGTCTCTGTCACCTGTCTGTACCATACCAGTCACTCTGCCACATGCATGAACCATAGGGTGATGAAGAAAGAGATCACCTTGTCACTGCAGATTTCAACCGAGCCAGAGAAACAAATATTAGCCTACTTTAAAATTGTATACTGGCCGGGCGTGGTGGCTCACGCCTGTAATCCCAGCACTCGGGAGGCTGAGGCAGGAGGATCAGTGCGAGTTCGAGACCAGCCTGGGCTACAAAAGTGAGCTCAAGGCCAGCCTGAACTGCATAGCGAGACCCTGTCTCAAAAAGACAAAAATAAAATAAAATAAAATTGTATACTGTAGGGGTGGGGAGATAGCTCAGCAGTCCAAGTGTCTGCCTGGCAAGCATGAGGATCCAGGTTTAATCCCTGGTACCACGTGCTGTGCCAGCCCCACCCTGAGGCCCACTGAGCTGGCCACCAGAAGCAGGTGTGGTGGCGCATACCTGTAATCCCAGCCCTGGGGAGGCTGAGGCCAGAAGATCACTCCAAGTCCAAGCTGTGTAGTGAGACCCTGTACCAAATGCATAAATAAATAATTTATAGCATTTAAAAAATAATAAAGTAAAATAAAAATAAAATTGTATGCTATCCTATACAATATCATTGTTACAGTAAAATGTACAGGTAGGAGTGGACCAAAGAATGATGATTAATTCTGTCAATAAGGGAGGAAATAAGGTTAGGGAGCATGCAGAAAATGACATCTCATCTGTGACCCAACTTCTGGGTTGAATATAATCTTTGGCTGCCGTATGTCTACATTGCTATCCCACTGAGTGAGTCATTCTTTACCTGGGAAAGGGTCAGCCAAAGGGGACTTTCTCTGACCCACATTATCACAGGTCTCCTGTAGCCTATGCACAAAATAAATGATTGTAGTGAAGAGTAAGACAGTGCGTCTGTCACGCAGGATCCGGAGCTTGGTGTTGGCACTGCACACCTGCTGGCCCCAAGCGCCCACTCTCACGAGCGCCACCCCTCAGGCCCCATGTCCATATCTCCTGTGTGCATGAATCTAAAGGAGATTGTGTCCAAGGGTCATGGAGATTTGTGGGCTGGGCTACCAGCGCGGGTCCTGAGCTCCTCCCTGCAGAGGGAGTGCCGTATTGGGGGACGGGGAGAGATACACACGGAGATAAGAATAAAAGCGAACCAACTAGCATGCCACAGTAATCATGGCAGAAAGCTGGAGTGTGAGCATCCTCGTCTACGCGGGCTGAGAGGCTGTTTCTTGCTTCTGTGTTCCAATAACGTGTGGCTCTGGAGATGCACAAAATTAACGCAGTATTCCCAACATGAACACACACACACACACACACACACACACACACACACACACACACACACACGTCACGCCAAGGGAGCGTGGCACAATACCTGGCCCCGTGCATGACGCATAGAAAGCATGACCCTAACCCTTCACGTTGATCCTAGCAGAGCTTGAAAGCTAGAATTGTAGTTCCCACTTTACAGAAATATTTTAAGAATGATTTAGACTTTCAAAAGATTAAAGAAAACTTTGACCCAAATACTGTGGATTTAAATTCATCATCATTTTTATTTCATCTTTCGGTTTCAACATAGTTCTGCATATTTTAGTCACATAAGTATTGTCACATGAAAACATTAGACAGTACCACGAGCTGAATGCCTGCATCCAGCCAACATGCAGAAATTGAAATTCTGGTCTCAGTATGATGCTATCTGAATCTGAGGCCTTAGAATCTACAACCTTGAAAAACTCCACCATGCCCACCCTCCAGCTCATGACTTCCGGCCACCATAGTACCGGAAATGCATTTCTGTCATTTATAAACCACTGAGCCTGTGATACTTCCTTACGCCAGCCCCTTCCTGAGCCACAGAAGGTAGGTTCACCTGGTAGAATTCTTTCTCAGCATAGTTTTCCTGGCTGAGCAGCAGGGGTCTCAGTGGCAAGTTATCCTCGGGGCTATTCTGCACACTGCTCAGGTCTCTGTCCACCCTGCTCTGACTTGGCCTTTAGACTGTCTTCTAGTGTCCACCTATTTAGCTGACTTTCTGCTTTGCTCTGATTCATAGCTTCAGTCAACCTCCTGTCTCCTTGAGGCAGACCAGTGTCAACCTTGCTTTGATAACCATGATTTCTTCTTTCTGCCCACCTAGTATCCCCTCTGGCCTAATACAGTTGGCTAATATTAATATGATAGGTCGCGTCCACATGGAAGGCAGGTGGCTCATCACAGCGCTGGGCCAGCATGGCGTGAGAGTCCTCAGCCAATGACACGCTGTTCCACCTTCCTCTTCCCCTTGGCTAACTTCAACTTTTCTCTTTTGTTTTTCACAAACCTTCCTGTTATGGTTTATGTCTAGTTGTCCCCGCCAAAGCCTCATGCAGTCATGGGGCAGGGACTTCTATAGATTAAGACTTGACTCGTGAGTCACTGGGATTATGTGATTTAGTACTGATCTACAGTTTGAGACTTGATCCATGATCCCTGGGATTATGTGTTTTAAGTACTTCTGGGATTATGAATGTAGCCTAAGGTGGATAGGCTGAGGTGGAGAGCCTGAACGTAATTTAAAGAGAGACAGAGACAGACTCGTGCTGTTGCTCTCTGCTCCCCTGGTTGTTCAGTTGTCCCATCTCGATTGTAACTGTTCTGCCACCATGAACTGGATGCTCTCTGCCCTGTTCCACTCAGCCATGGAACCAGCTGAATATGGACTGAGACCTCCAGGAACTGTGAGCTAAACAAATCTTTCCTTCCTTCATTTTGGGTGTTGGGTATTAGTCTCAGCAAGGAGTAAAAAGTAACTAAGACAGGGACCGGCGGGATGGCTCAATGGTCTAAAGCACCTGCTTGGGAAAGCTTGGGCGGCTTCAGAGACTGCGGTTTGATCCCGATCCCCGATCCTGGGCACCACATGCTGCACCAGCCCTGCCCTTGGGGCGGGCTGAGCGGACCATAAAAATGAGTGAATAAACAAACAAAGGTTCTGAAACAAGAAAATAAATAAATAAAATAAAACATTCTTAAAAAAAAAAAAAAAAAGTAACTAAGACACTTCCCCAAAACCAGGACCTGTCAGGACACCCACCGTGCTGCCATGCAAACTCCACCCAGCCCAGCAGGATCAGCTCTTTGTCTCCCTGCCTCCTCCCTGAGGCTCCTTGTGCTCTCCCAGATCCCTCCTCTCCCTGAGCAGCAGAGGCTTCCTTAGCTCTCTCACACTTCCCCTTCGTGCTAGAGGGAGAAACCTTACCATGTTTGAAAACCAAGCCTTGTCAGGAGCTGTGGCTCAGTGCTAACGTGTGCGACTCATGCACGAAAAGCCCTGGGTTCAACCCCAGCACCTAAAACACAAAACTCCAGACTCTCCCACGCTCCCCTCAAGAATATCCAGAAGTTGCCATTTTTTCCTCATTCGGTTGTAAACTGCCTTGATTCTAGCCTCCCCCCACCCTTTGGGTACTTCCTGTAAATTATTAACCCTGGAAAGGAGCTCATCCAGTCCAACACATTCTTTCTTAAGTTAGGGAAACAAAGGCATGAGAAATGGAGACACGGGCTCTGGCTCAGACAGCAAGACCACTGAGACCACAGCCAGACTTTGGTCCAAGCCTAAGAGCCATGGCGGGGTCCCAGCCCATTCGGTGGGGTCACTGTGTGACATTCCAGCATCATCCCACCCCATTAACCTCCTCTCCCACCCCCTGCTGCCCCAGAGGATGACTTCTGGGGGTCAGAAATTGGATGCCGGGTGTGCAAGGGAAAAACAAGAGGAGTTATTTCACAGATGACTCGATGGCTCTTTCCAAGGCCGGGCAGCAAGGCCACTGCCGCCCTGCAAGTCTGCATGCCTTTCTAGAGACTAAACATTTTCACAGTTCCTTTGGCCCCAGGATTATTTTCTTGTTGGAAAAAAATTTCCCATACAGATGTTAAGAAAAATAACTTCAGCTGGACGAATCCAGAGACAAAAGTTCTTCTGAAACTGAAGAAGGACGGAGGGGTTGGGGAAAAAAATATTTCTTTTAAACAAACACAGAATGTTTCTTCTGGGCTTCCTTCTATTTGTTCGTGCCTGAGGACTCCTCTTGGGCTCACTAGGGAGACTCGGGCATGCGGGCACCGGAGGAGCTGGGAGGGCCATGCCCCTGCAGGAGACAGTCCCCTTCTTGGGCCCCCTGCCTGGGCAAGGCTGGTAGGAGAGCCCTGGCAGCTCTGGGATGGGACGGAGGTGTTTTCTGACAGAAGCTTCTGCCAGAGGGGCACCTGACAGGAGGTAGGATTGCCCGCCGTCTGAGAATACTCAGTACTTATCTTCAAAGTGAACCTCTTAAACTGGGCACCACAGTGTGTGCCTTCAATCCCAGCACTCTGGTAAGCTAAGGCTCAGGATCCCAAGTTCAAATCCAGCCTGAGCAATCTAGCAGCTAATCAAGACCTTGCCTCAAAAAAACAAAACAAAACAAAAACAGGGCTGAGAATGTAGCTCAGTATAAAGGCTCTGTTTCAATCCTTTGTACTGAAAAACAAAAACAAAAACCTTCTTTTTCTTAATGAATTAACGCTTGGGGCATTGATTTTTATAACATTTATTTCTTGATATAAAAATAATTTGTTGACTTTGTCAGTCTCTTAACCTGTTAATTTTTACCTGTGTTTTCTCCAAGTTCTGATGCAGACAAAATATCCAGGTTAGTATCTATATTTTAACTACTTATGAGACAAAGCTAATGCCTTGGTTGCTCTCCTCTGCTTGCTGGGACCAAACACCTGACCCCCAAAATGAAGGAAGGAAGGCTGACTTAGTTCACTCAGTTTGTGGAGGTTTCAGCCCATCCTTGGCCAGCTCTCAAGCAGAGTGGCGTGGCACAGGGACCACACTCAACAGTGAAGGACAGCAAAAGCCGCCAGAGCAAAAAGGGGGGAAGCCAGCCTCTCTACTTCCCTTCTACTGTGTCCCAGCTCCCAGCCCACACAGCCTCAGGGCCCTCCTCTTCCCCAGGCTCAGGAGGCCTATGGCCCCCGGCTGAGTTAAACTTCTAAACTTCTGAAGTTGACACAATGTTAGGAGCCTAACACCTAAAAAGAAAAGAAAAGAAAAAAAAAAAAAAATGCAACTTCCGTGAAATCCTGCAAGGGTCCTGAGTGACTGTGGGTATCATTGAGTGCTAGGTTGCTGTCTTCTGAGATGTGATTCAGTCTGTTGAATGAAGTCAGGCAGACATAGGTTTTACTTGACGAAAGAGTTAGGGATTGGGACTGGGGAGATAGCTCCGTGGCCCAAGCGCCTGCCTGGCAAGTGCAAGGTCATGAGTTCGAACCCCAATCCTGCCAAAAACAAAAGAGTTAGGGATTGCCCTGGTGGGACAGGGGCCCTAAAGGTTCTAACTCACTGGCTTTCTAGTGACTCCGGCACAGAGACCCCAAGGGTGTGGGGCTAGTCTCTCAAGGGACATGTAAGCTATGTTTTAAGATCCCCACGTCATGGTCGCTGAGCATGGAAACTCTGCAGTGAATGGAGCTCACAGCTTGTCGTGTGACTGGGGAACATGAAGGAAAGGACCCCGGATTCCAGACCATGTGCTTCTGAGCTGTGCTTTGCACCCCTGAGACCATGCTGGCTCTTCTCCAAGCCCACACTGGTGCTGTTGGCCCCACAGCCAGCTTCCAGGCAGAAGCAAGCGTGGAGTCCCAGCGTTTCCTTTATAAACAATAACAATACTGCCTGAGACAGCAGTGTGTAGTGTTCATGCCGTCTGTGTCCACTAAATATTTATCAAACTGCTACGTGCTAGGTGCCGGTAGTAAGAAGGATTTATCAACGCAGGGTCTCTGAAGATAATCAGGAGAAAGTAACATATGGCGTGAACAAGCAGAGGCCTTCGGATCCCGTAAGTATCCTTGCTGCCTCTATACGGCATCACCACAAGTATTATCTGCTGTAAAGGGAGCCGCTTAAGTCAAGCTCCTCCACACAAGGCAGATCCCTGTGGTCTCCTGCCATCTCTTGGCTTTCAAAAAACAAAACAGAACAAAACAAAAAAAGAGATCAAAGGCCTCAGTGCTCCAGCCATTCACGCCAGAAGTAAATTTCCCCAACAGAGTTCAGCCAGGCATGCGGCCCAGCTCTGCAGTCGCAGCACTCGGGAGGCTGAGGCAGGCAGGTTGCTTCAAGTTCAAGGCCCGCTGGGGGACACAGGGAAACCCCGACTCTCTAAGGGGGGGGAACAAAGAGTATACAAGCTGCCCCGAGCTGTTTCATGCCACCCCCTGCTCGCTCCCTTACACCCTGTCACCCTAATACTCAAGTGTTTCTATAGCAACGGGAAGGCTGGCTGCCCCTGCCAGCAGCCATGCTCCGCAGCAGTGGGAATGAATTTTTCTCTTGTTTTACTGAAGAGCCCAGAGAACCAGCAGGACACCATCTTCCTTTCTTTCTGACTTGTGTTGACGCTCGTGAATCTCACAGATCAGTGGGTTTCAGATCCCCACCCACCTCCCTCGACCCCCACTCTCCTGGTCCCACCCCTCCTCATCTCCACGTCCTTTATCTTCTCCAATGGTCTCCTCCACTTCCATCGCATCACCGCTCTCTTTAAAAAGGCGTCTTCGGGGCCAGGCAGGATGGCTCAGTGGTCTAAAGCGCCCGCTTAGGAAAGCTTGGGCAGCTGCAGGGACTGCAGTTCAATCCCCGGCACCACATGCTGCGCCAGCCCTGCCTCAAGGCAGGCTGAGCCGGCCATGAAAATAAACAAACAAACAAACAAACAAAAGTTAAATTTTTTTTTTCTTTTTTTTGGTGGGACCAGGGTTCGAACTCACGACCTTGCACTTGCCCAGCAGGCACTTGTGCCTCGGAGCTATCTCCCCAGCCCCAGTTAAAAAAATTTTTGAAAAAAAATAATAGAATAAAATAAAAAGGCGTCTTCTAGACTCTTGACCTCACTGAGCATGTCAAGAGTCTGGCTTATTGCACTTACCATCCTGGTCTCCACTTAAATCTCTTCTGGAACATGATTTTGTCCTCTTCATGGCTGAATAATATTCCAGGGTGTCTAGACGCAACATTGCCCTTATGACTCCTCTGCTGGTAGGTGCCTCACTCAGCTTTGTCTATAGCTTACTGTGGTGAACTGTCCCCTGGTAATCGGGTATGCAGGTGTATGGGTAGTATACTGGCTTTAATTCTCTCAGGAATGTACTGAACAGTGGGGTGGTACACTAAACACTCCCTGTTGTTGTGTTTTTGAGGAACAGCCATGCTGACAACCAGTGTCCATGCTAAGATCCTCGGTTTTCAATGACACGGCCCCTTATGCCCTAATGCAGGCTGAGCTCCCAACTGAAACCCCTGCTTGTCTACAGCAGACGGTGGACCAGAGCTCACTCAAGTCCAGTGCATATAGCTAGGCCCAGGAGGGGCAGCTCGGCGCAGCCCGGCTCTGCAAGCATCAAAGGATCAGGTGAACCCCACTGTTAGGCTTTAGGTCTAGGACGTCCTCCCAAAGGCCCTCGTGTTCTGAGGTGAGGTTTCCAGAAGGTGATTGGATGATGGGCGTGCCACAATCAACAGGGGATTAATTCACTGAAGGTTTTCGGGGCTGAACATGTGGTCAGGAGGGAGGAGCCTGCTGGGGAGGAGGCGGGGCCTGGGGGCGGGGCCTGGCAGCTGCAGCTCCTCCCCAGCCCTTCCCTAGCTCTCGGCTGCCCGGCAACCACGGCAACCAGACCGGCTTTCCTCTGGCGCACCTCTCCAAGGTGCCCTTCCTGCCTTGGGGCCAGCTGACTCTGACCAAATACCCTAACGACCATAGACTGAGCTCTCTTCCTTTAGCTGGGGGTGAGGAAGTGTCCAAGGTCCAAAAGTGACTAAGACGTCCACATGGCCGCTTTTGTCTCTCGGAGACTCAAGATGAGCTGAAACGAAGTGCCGCAACACTGTGCCAGAGTCCGGCTGCTGCTGAGGGCAAACGGACCTTACCCAGAATTGTCGTTGTTGTTAAAACCATGTGTAGGACAGGCACGGTGGCACACACTTGTAATCCCAGCACATGGGAGGCTGAGGCAGGAGGATCATCGTAAGGTCGAGGCCAGCTTGGGCTACACAGTGAGCTCACAGCCAGCCTGAACTACATAGCAGGTGCCTCAAAAAAATTTTTTTAACGTGTGTTTGTTAGGCACTGCCAACGATGAACAGAAGCAGATGGCGTGGCCTGTCGCCCTAAAGTCTTAAAGTCCAGTGAGAAGGTAAGGACTTAGAAGAAGGGTCTCACGTCATAATGGCACAAGATAACAATGGAGTAACTTCACAAGCTACATCAGCAACACTCCCCGGATTCTTGCAGCACTCCTGCCAGGTAGGCATTGCCCGCTCCCATCTGGCAGGTCAGGCTGCACAGCTACAGGGGTCTCCCATCCACTTTGCTCACTTCCGTGGGCAGCCACCGGGGAGAGAAGGGAGGGCGTGCCCGGCTTCTGCACTGCCTGGCATAGTCCCTACCCTTCCTGACCTGAGACCACCACACACACCCACCCACCCACACGCGTGCACACACACACACACACACACACACACGGAGGCACACACAGGCAAACACACACAGACACACATACCTAGGGGCACACACACAAGGGCACACATACACACAGGCACCCATCATGCATGCATGTACAATATGACTCTACAATAATGGAGCATTTGACTCTTTGTCTATAAAAGTTTTATTGTTCCTTATTTTAGAAGGTTGCTGGGTAGCCATAAACTTGTCAACAATGTAGCTCTCGGGCTGCCTCCCTCCACCTCATCCTCAGCAAATGATCCCAGAGAGCTGAGGAAACCCAGGGGGTGCTTCTGAGGTCGTGGATCTCCATCTGTGGGTTGTCAGCCTGTCCTTGCATCAAGAAGATGCTCCCATTGCCCAGGCAGAAGCATGCTGGCCTCCCAGTCTCCCCTCGCACTCAGCCCAGCAGTCTCCGGTGTATGACACTGCAGACAGGGTGTCCCTAGGCTTTGGGTCCTGCACATTCTTCCTCCAGGAATGTCCTTCCCTGCCTAGCAAGTGCCAGGTCCCGAGTTCAATTCCCAGTACTACCTGCTGTGCAAGCCCTGGAATCCTGGCACCACATGCCATGCTGGTCCTGAAACCAGGCCTGCTGGCACACACCTGTAATCCCAGCACTGGGGAGACTGAGATAGGAGGATCACTATGAGTCCCAACTGCATAGTGAGACCCTGTATCAAAAAAAAAAAAAAAAATCAGCTATGTCTATCACCTCTTTCCAACCTTCCCCAATTTTCTCCATACATAGATGACCCTGCCTTTTCTGAAATGCCACAGAATTTCACCTGGATCATCTGAAGGCCTCTATGCCCTCGTCTTCACAGACAGGATACAGACTGGATGCCAGAAAAAAAAAGAAGGTGGAAGACTTGAACCTCATTCCAGAGAGACAGCTCACGAAGGCAGCCCCACACAAGGAGGAACGTGCAAAACCACTCACCAGAGACCCTGCGCTTCTTGGGCCTCTGCACTTTCAGTCAGTGAGGGCGAACCCTCTCAAGCTTTCAGAGATACAAATGGCCTGCTGCGGCATGCGTGCCCTAGGTTCACCACCACCGCGTGAGGTGAGAAACCTAAAGCCAGTGAGCAGTGCCTTGCACACAGGTGAGCTGAGTAAGTCTGCTGGTACTTGATTTAATCGTCAAAAACAGGTGGAGACCTTCAGGGGGTTGTGATAGGCAAATAGCCATGAGCCCATCACAATCAGGGCTCATTTATATAAAGTTCCAAGCTGGTAGGAGAGGGACATTAGGAGCGTGGGTACCTCTAGGGGAGACAGTGGAAGGGGACACCGGGGGTCTGGAATGTTCTGACTCCGGTTACCTGGGTCTGTTGAGTACAGTAATGCAGCTAGCTACGTGTGTGAGACCCAGGCCTCTCTGTCACCCATGAGCACCGAGCCCACAGTCCAACAAGCCGGCTCAGGCCGTGACATCCCCTGAACCCCCTAGGGGGGTGTGCTGGAGAGACCCAAGTTTCTACCTCCCTGGTGCTTCTACACAAGTGATACTTGCTTAGAATTGCCTGGAGCCAATCTCAAAGCGCATGTTCTTCATGTGTTTGGGCTGCTTTATACAAATGCCTGCCAACACGCATACATACATCTACACATATGTGTTGGATCTTTTCTTAACTTTGCCAGTGTAACATTCATCCACTCCTTCCCTGTGATTTACAGTTATTCAGTGGCTCCATTATGCTCTTACCCTGATGAAGTTGGTACGGTTGATATCACTGTTTTTCAGATGAGAAATTATGGCTCAGAGAGGTTGAGTGTCACCGTAATGTCACACAGCTAACAGACAACAACACCTAACCCCACAAAAAAAGCCACAAAGATTTGGTACTGGCTTGTACCTTTGGCACCTCTTTGTGAAATACAACAGGAAGTGTCTGTCCACTGTGTTCATTA